>BOPN01001253.1:69378-104378 GCA_017312705.2 Penaeus japonicus
TCTTATTACTAGCATTTTCATAACCGATTATCTTCCTTACTATAATCATTATCATAAGAATTATAATCATCATTATCATTGTCTTTTATCATCATTATCATTGTCTTTTATCATCATTAGTATCATCATCATTCTAATTTCTTTTACTACTATTTTCATCCTTGTTAACATGTCCCTCTTATCATCCTTATCGTCTTTAGAATCATCATCAATTTTCTTGTTATCATTTTTATCATCCTTATCATCCCCAATGCTACTATTATGCTTGTTATAGGTATTGTTATCATTGTTATTGTTCCTTGTATTACTGTTTTTTCAAATGTTGTTATCATTGTCCTCCTCACCATCATCATTAATATCATATTCTTAGTCATCATCATCATTATCATTATCATCATTATCGTCACAATGTCATATTCTTTGTCATCATCATCATTATCATCAATATCATCGTCATCGTCATCAATATCATTTTCATTTTCATTATCATCATCAATACCATTTCATTATCATCACTTCATTATCATCATTATCATCTTCATTGTCATCATCATCATCTTCATTACCATTATCATTAGCATCATTAGTATTACCCTCATTTCTATCATGATTACCATAATTATCTATATAGCTTATATTATCATTGCCATTAAATTATTATTAGCATCACCTTTTTCATTCATTACAATCATTATTGTTGTCATTGTAATTGTTATCATAATTGTTATCATTGTAATTGTTGTTATCATTGTAATTGTTGTTATCATTATAATTGTTATCATTATTGTTGTCATTGTAATTGTTGTTATCATAATTGTTATCATTGCAATTGTTGTTATCATTATTATCATTGTAATTGTTGTTATCATTATTGGTGTTGATAATGATAATGTAATGTTTCTTTTGTTGTTGTTGATGTTTTATTATTAATCATCACAGATTATTATAACTGTTATAATCATCATTAATGATATTAGTTTTTGTAGAATGATTTACCCATTAAGTATAGTGAATGAGCAATTTACTTTGGTTATGATGACGCAGATATCATACAATTAATCAGATCAAAGAGAGGATGTTTTGTAACATGTACTGGTAACCACAATTCATTACGATTTTGTAACATGTGCTGATGAATTCATATCATCACAGTCATCATTTGCAGCTATATTGACATCGTTACTGGCATCATTATCGCTATTGTTATCATCACTCATTAATCGTTATCATCATCCCCTCTCTTTTCCTTATTCTTTTCCTTTTCATCACTATCACCACTATCTTCATCATAGCTATCCTCATCATCCTCATTATTAGCCTCTTTCTCCTTATCTTCATCATCATCATTCTCCTAATCATCATCACTAACGCTACTATCATAATCATTATCATCACCACCACCACCACTATCGTCATCATCACCATTCTCTTAATCATCATCACCAACACTACTATCATAGTCATCATCGCCACCACCATCATCTTCATCACCACCACCACCACCATCACCACCATCCTCATCACCATCATCACCAAACGCTACCATATCCCCCCCCCCCTTCCCTACCACGACCAAGGCTCCAAACCTTTATAAAATTATTAATTAACATATTAACAATCATTTACTGTTCATCACCATAATAACTAGATCCGCTATAGGTCAGACACCTACCTACCCCCTCCCCCCCCTCCCCCCTCCAAAAAAAAAAAATGCAAATTATAATATTTAACTGACCAAATATACCCATCAAAATATTCATCATTGGCCCATATAGTAATTATAGTCCAATATTTGATGTGATTAGGCCTGATTAATAATTCAGGGCCTAAAAATCACCTGTGTTTTATCAGCAACTTTCATGTTTGGAATTATGTACCTTTTTTTCTGGATGTGTGGTTGTGTGTTTTGTGTTTGTGTGTTTTTGTTTGTGTTTGTGTGTTTGTATTTGTGTGTTTATGTGTGTGTTTGTGTTTGTGTTTGTGTTTATGTTTGTCTGTGTATTTATATTTGTGTGTTTATGTGTGTGTATGTGTGTCTGTGCGTGTGTGTTTGTGTGTGCGTGTGTGTAGTGTATGTATACTTTTAGTATATGTATGTATATATGTGCGCAAACGAGTACATGTACTGTATGTCTGCGTTTGTGTGTGTACAGTATATGGGAAGTTTCACGTGTAATTTTGCATACATTGCTGTTGTCATTATTATCTTTATCATTATAATCATTAAATTTATTGTTATCATTATAATTGTTTTTATTTTTATTTGTTATTTGCTTGTAACTCCCCCTTTGCTTGTGACTTTTCCTTTGCTTGTAACTTCCCCTTTGCTTGTGACGTACCCATTGATTGTAACTTACCCTTTGCTGGTGACTTACCCTTGGCTTATGACTTACTTTTTGCTTGTGACTTACCCTTTGCTTATGACTTACTTTTTGCTTTTGACTTCCTCTTTGCTTGTGACTTACCCTTTGCTTATGACTTACGTTTTGCTTGTGACTTACTTTTTGCTTTTGACTTCCTATTTGCTTATGACTTACGTTTTGCTTGTGACTTCCTCTTTGCTTGTAACTTACTTTTTGCTTGTAACTTACTTTTTGCTTGTAACTTACTTTTTGCTTGTAACTTACTTTTTGCTTGTGACTTCCTCTTTGATTGTAACTTACCCTTTGCTTATGACTTACCCCTTCGACTTTAGACCAGTGTTGTCCCGAGACCCACTTCCGTTTCTTGTTTTAGGTACATTTGCTGGACTTTTTTTTTTCTTTCTTTCTTTCTTTTGTATCAAGTTCTCTTGGAATTTCGTATTGCTGGGTCACTCAGGAAGTGTTTTTCTTTCATGAATAGTTTATTTTTTTTTATCATTGATATTATCATTCGGCTGTTTCCCTTATCTTTCGTTTAATACTATATTATCTTGTTCTATTTCCGTATCTACTTATTTGTTTATTTATTGCTTTGGTTGAATCCTGTCTCGAAGGAATATTTACTGTACATATCTAGAGTTTAAAGCCTTATTTATGGAAATGTATCAGTTGTTTTACATTTTTTTTTTTTTTTTTATGATTACTCCATGATTTATAATGATAAACAGAGCTGTCTAATATAAAACTAGCATTCGAGATTAAATTATATATATATATATATATATATATATATATATATATATATATATATATATATATATATATGATATATATAATATATATATATATATATATATATATATATATATATATATATATATATATATATATATATATATATATATATATATATATATGTATATATATACATACATACATATATATATATATATATATATATATATATATAATATATATATATATATGTATATATATATATATATATATATATATATATATATATATATGTATGTATATATATACATATGTATATATATATATATATATATATATATATATATATATATATATATATATATATATATATATATATATATATATGCATTTTTTTTTCTTATTATTCTTTATCTATTTTTTTCTTTCTTTCTTTCTTTCTTTTCCTTTTCTGTCTTTCATTCTTTCTTTCTTTTTTATTTTTATTTTCTCTTCTTTGTTTTTTAATCATATATATCACGAATACTCATATCCTGCCATAACCCAAGTGCACGTGGATATTCATAGTGTCTTGGGAACTTTCATCTTTTTCATCTAATTTGTTTGTTTATATATTATCTATTTATGTATTAATATATTCCTTAATTTATTTACCAAGTATCTTGGATAGGTGTATTCCCTTATAAGTAGATAGTGATGTTAAGAATATGTATGTATGCAAGTATGTAAGTATGACTGTATGTCTACATTTTTGTTTGGAATTGTAGTTGTATAAGTAAGTAAAGGGACTTAGGATAGTATGACATTATTTATGACTATGTGTACATAAGTATTTGTTGTGTATGTGTATGTGTATGTGTATGTGTATGTGTATGTGTATGTGTATGTGTATGTGTTTACATATGTAGGGCTCTTTGCAAAAGGCAGATTATATATATTTGTACTTGATTATCAGATTCTGAAAAGCCATACATCCATTAATTCAATCTTATGCATGACATTAGTTTCTTATTGTCTTGTTCTCTTGTTATGAAACTTGCAGAAAAGTTTTGATGTTTTTTTTATATCTTGAAAATAGAGAAAGATCTTTTTTTTCTATTCTTTCTATTCCTCCTTCTCTTTTCTTTCTATTAATATTTTCTTTCTCTTTCTCTTTCTCTTTCTCCTCCTTCTCCTTCTCTTTTTTTCTCTCTCTCTTTTTTTCTTTATCTATCTCTATCTCTCTCTTTCTATATTCTCTCTCTTTTCTAAAAAAAAAATCCTTTCATTATCTTTACATTTCTTTTTGTTGGTATTATTTTTATTGTCTTTTTACATTTCTTGTTTTTCTCATATTCTTGTACTTCCTTCATCATCATACTTATCATAAAGAATTAATTTGCTGTTTATTATCATAAATCATTTGTATATTTCTCTGTTCTTTTTTCATTCATTCATAACTAGAATCATCATTTGTTGTTGTTGTTGCTAATCTTGTTTTCACATATGTTCAATAACTTAAATGGTATGAAATATGCCTCATAGTTATTATTTTTATCAATATTCATTTGAGATTATTATTTTCTCTATTGTTTTCTTGATGTATTTTCCCGAAAAAAGGATTGATTTAATTATATAAATTCATTAAAAAAGGCATTGCTTTACATCACTTTGATCATATTGTCACGATAAAAATAAAACATAAATCATTTTAGTTGATATTATTCAAATGATTTGAATATTAATATAATCACCAAATTTCATTAAAAATCATATTAGTTTAAACTTCTAATCATCTAAATATCATTAGAATAATCGTATATAAAGAATTCAATGTGGTACCATTTACATAATCATAATTGTACCATGACTAATATCATCCCTTTTTGGTATCATTGTATATATATATATATATATATATATATATATATATATATATATATATATATATATATATATATACGCTAATTTCTCAATATCTAAAACAGAAAGTTTTTGAATATCTGTCTTAACCCTTTTTATGCTATATTATTTATGCCATTCTTTCATCTCTGAAAATATCATAATTTCTTATAATTATCTTCCATTAGTATTCCTTTAGCAATGAATTTCTTACAGTGGTAAGTATCTTATCAATATTACCATGATCATTATCAATATCATCATACTTCAATTACTTATCTAAATCTTCATATCATTGAAGCATAATCGTTATCATATATAATTGTCTTCATTTTACTATCTTATCCTCCAATAAAATCTTAATGTCAAAAGAAAAACAAAAAGAGGTTGGGAGAGAAAAACACGTGGTATTTTTTGTGTATCTTTTTATTATTGTAAACACGGAATCTGTGTATGCAACTCTCACACCGGGTGAATTTATATATTTATTGTTTTGTATGCAATAACTGTTTTGTTTCGTTTTGTTTTGTTTTTGGGGGGGTTTCATTACAATCATTTTGGTTTTTTTTTCCCAAATTCGAAATTGTTTGTATGTTTATTTCAAAATGTTTGGATTGACAGTTTATTGGATCCAATTTAAAAAAAATCTAATTCACATTTAAAGACTTTTCTTTTTAAGGATGGAGTTTCATTGTTGCTGTTAATATATATTTTTGCTTTTACTCAAATACATGGTATTATTGCAAACAGTAATATGGGGTGCACTTTTAGCTGATGTTAATGTTTACAGTTCGTATTTTTTTCATCTAGTCATATATGTTTTTTTTTAAAGATTTGTTTTTCTTTTTTATATATATTTTTTTTATTTTCCAGAAGGAAGCAGAAACCTTTGGTGTTTGCCAGGGTGGGTTAATGAATGGAATTTTTCTCACTTGTTTGTTTGTATTGTATATCCTAGTTTTGCGAATGGGTGTGTTTTGTATTTATCTTTTGGATTCTTGTCGAAATTAAATAAGAATGAAAATGGTATTGAAGAAAAGTGATAATCAGTACTTTCTATATATATGTATATTTGTATGTATGTATGTATATATACATATATATATAATACATACATATATATATAATATATATATATATATACATATATATATATATATATATATATATATATATATATATATATATATATACATATATATACATACATATATATGTATATATATATATATATATATATATATATATATATATATATATATATATATATATATATATATATATATATTATATATATATGTATATATATATATATATATATATATATATATATATATATATATATATATATATATGTATATATATGTATATATATATATATATACATATATATATATATATATATATACATACATATATATGTATATATATATATATATATATATATATATATATATATATATATATATATATGTATATATATATATGTATATATATATATAAACATATATATATATATATATATATATATATATATATATATATATAAACATATATATATATATATATATATCTATCTATCTATCTATCTATCTATCTATCTATCTATCTATATCTATCTATATATTCATATTTATATATATATATATATATATATATACATACACACACACAGACATTTACCCATAACTTAGTAGAAAGTTGCTAGTAATTTCTCTATCTTTGTTTATAATTTACTTTAAGAAATATTAAAATACCATATTCATCTAAATGTAAAAAAAGAAAATAAAAATGACATTAAAATGTCTTACCAAACAACAATTTTTACAAAAAATCCAATTCTAATAATAGTATCAATAAAATAAAATTATACGATTCTTTCTGAAATGTTGAAAATTTTGCGTTGAATTTAAGTTTCTTTGTTTACAGTGGTTTATTTATTTGTTTAATATATTTTGTTGGATCACTGCTTCCCTCTGGGGTGCCAAGTTTTCTTATATCTCTCATTTCCTTGATGTTAACACCGAACCATTACCTTCGTCAATAGCAAAAAGTATAATTAATAATTAACATTAATGACCAATATCAATTATAACTGATATTTTATTTTTTATAGAGAAAAAAAATATAGAAAAAAAAATTATGTGGGGAATTTTTACCTTTTTTTCTCTGTTTTCTTTGTTTCAGTTCATTGGGGAGACTTTTACATTTTTTATTCATATTTTGTATCGACATTCATAACATTTTTACCGAGTTTCTCGGAAAAGAATCAGAGGATAATTTGAATATTTTAAGTTTTGCTCTTTTTTTGTTGTCTTTTACAAGAAAAGAAAGTCTGAGTTTTGTTACTTGAGAAATTAATAATTAAAACTGATGTATTTTTTGTAACAAAAATAAATAATGATAATAATCATAAATAATAACAATAAATGAAAAAAGTCATGGAAAAAGCAATATACCAATATCCACTTTTTCAAAACATGAAAGCTGATCATTTGCTTTTTTTTTTCTTTCTTTTTTTGGTTATGGTAAAAATTCAACAGTTTACCCTCTGACTCTTTCCTTCTTTTCTCTCTTGCACATCCATAAAGATCAAAATATTATACAACCAACATACAATCTGGCCCTTGAAGTACACATCTAACCTGTGGCAGCTTTGGTATGCCATTAAGAATAGAAATACAGTACAAATCACACAGATTGTGCAAACATTGATTACAATGCTATATTTTTTAAAAGATTCTTATATAATCCACACATATTACATCATGTATATAAAAAAAAGAAAAAAAAAGAGTTTAACTAGCACCATCTATACCAAATTCGGTTACATGTCCAAGTTTAGAAAAGGGTGAGCACAGACAGCTGAAATCTTAGGAGATAATGTACAAAATATATCTTATATGTATCATTTCTTCATTCAAAGACATTGTCATAATAATCATCATAATTATGTACCATTTCAAGAAGGAAAGAGAATGTGAGGGCTGCTCCTTAGTATCTTTCGTCACATAAAAAAGAAATATCTTATTCTTATATATATATATTTATAAAAAACAGGCCTTAAATTTATCCCCTTTCTATTTTAGAAGTAAAAATAAGATCATCTTAAAAATTAACCATGTAAAACTTCACCACCAACGCCTTTCTCTTCACAATACAATAAATCTTATTTTATACACACGATTCCAGTTTGTCTTGTTCTTCGGTCCAGCCACGTGCGCTTGTCGATGAGATTTTGTTTTCCTGTCGCGGGAAAGTTCTTCCTCTTGAATCTCTCTCTGTTTTTTTTTCTCTCATACTGTTTGGAAATCTACCTAAAATATGCAGTCATCTTATAAAATTAATAGGCAACGCCCGATCTCTAGTTTAAAGTGAGCCTTCGGAAATTAGACAGAATCAGGAGTTGATGCAAAGGTTTCTACACAAATATGGGCGACATGATCAGCCATTGTGGGGATTAGACTGTTTTTAATTCACTACTCGATCTTTTTATTTGCTCTACTATTTCTCTCTGATTAGTTAGGAGGAATGGTGTGAGTTATTTGACATCGGAATAGTATCCTTACTATTATTTTTGAATCGTAGACATTGACATGATTCTTAGAATTGAAAAGGAGAAGAAAAAAAAAAATCGTTCTATCTCATATCGATTGCTTATCAGAAAACCAGGAAACAATAGAGAATCACGGCGCGGAGGAATGATCAAGAACAAAAGAGAATCGAGAATACAAGTAGTTCCGAAACCCATCGAATGCCCATAACAGCTGATCGCATCCCAAAAAGAAGTACTGTACACAGTGTTGGAACCCTCATCCAGCTATCCGATTGGTGTATTTAAATACGAACCACTTGACCGCGCATTTTGACTCCGATCCCGTGCTCTTTGTAAAAATTCATCTCAAGAGTTGACGTACGTGTGTGTGTGTGTGAATTACACCATTGGAATACCATCAAAAACAGTGAGAAAAATACCTTTGAAGTGCTCTTCTTGAAGTGGGAGAGATTAAGGAAAATCAAAATAAATTATTTAGTATATTGAATCATTTTTTTGAGGAACAGATCAAATAGGAGAATTTCGATAACCGTGATAAGATTAGGAGTTTGTAAAGCAAATGCACCTAATTGTATCGGATTTGAAATCACAAGTAAATCTTTAATTCTTACTTTAAGAACAGACGAAAGATTGGAAGCAATCAAGAACCCAAAGAACAAATAATTTAGCCACAGAATAATTTGAAGATTTTTTCACATCCAGAGTTTTTTAAGAGCACAGGAGTAGCGTCGGTGCTTAACATAGAGTCAGGTACATAAGTACTCTTAGCAAGACGCGAGAACTTGGAAGCGGGAAGTAATCGGCCAGTCATTGGTCGTTTACAGATTGCCATGATGAAGGTAGTCGGATTTCGCGAGCGGTGATTGGTTGAGCTGAATGCCATGTTTTGATCGAGCTGTTTCATGATTGGTTGATTCGAATGTCTGTTTTGATCAAGGTGTATCGTCATTGGATGATTTTGAATTTGTTTTGATCAAGGTATTTCGCAATTGGTCGATTCGAATACATGTTTTGATCAGGGTGTTTAGTGATTGGTTGATTTTGAGTGTGACATTTTTTTTTGTTTGTTCTATTGATGTTATTAGATGTTACTTTGATTTGAATTTTAGTTTCTTAAGAGAGCTGTGGCATGATATGGATGTCATAAGCCAGGGAGAAATCTTTGTCTTATGTGTTCCTTTGTGAAAAATATTTGTGAATTAAGAAACTGATCGTTTTAAATAAAGCGAAATGATTCTCTTTTTTGTCTGTACGTGTGTTTGTGATATATCCTTAAAAAAATCCTTTTCCTTTTTTTCAATTGCAAGATCTCGGAAGAGGAAGACATTGCATTCAAACAGCAATTCATGGTTGGAATGAAGTTTACCTAAACTAATTTGCATATCATAAGGATGAATTTCACGGAGATTTGACCCATATAATAAGCCATATTGTGTGACTGCCGATAGCTTCCGCTTAACCAATGCTCTAAGGTCTATGCTATATATACAAGCACACTTACACAGAGAACCAATCAGGGCCGAGAATTTTATAAGAAAATTCGTTCTCATTGGCTCTATTAACAAACAGGAACTCAGTGGTAGAACCTTCTTCACACTTTTTATGGTCATAGATTTTTTTGGAAGGACAATGACTATGAATCTGTTTTTGTTTTGTTTTTTTCATTTTGTTGACATGTTCTATCGTTTTTATATTGTGATATTGGTTATAGAAGCCGAATTGTATTTATGGTTTTAGTTCTGTATGTTGATATTTTTTTAGGGAATTTGTGTGGATAACCAATGGTTCTGAGATAATAATATGACAGAAAGAGAAAATAAAAAGAAAATACGTAGAGGGTGTGTCATTGTCTTTCCAGTACAATTGATTACTTATTGTCATATTGATCCTACAGATAAAAAAATTACACTCTTACTGTACAATTCAGAACGTTATTCCAAAGAGGAAAATTGTCTTAGAGGATTTATAAGGTTCGAAGGAGTTTACTTTTTTTCCCTTAAGGGTAGGGGTGTGGGGTGGGGGGGCAATTGTCGACCGTTGTTTACAAAAATCAAAGTGAAAGGAAAAACAAATTCAACTTGTCTTTTACCAAAGAACAAAGGGAAAATCTATTCACCTTTTTGAAACGTTAGAACACGCAAGATGTTACATCTCAAAGACAAAATGCCACTTAACACACACATATATATAGATGTAAATATATATGTATATATAAATGTTTTTTTTTATATATATTTTCTTAGGCCTGGCAGTTGCAAAAGCCGGACGCAGTTTGGTCTTAAACAGCCAGTCAGCAACACAAGAACTTTAAGAAAAACGTCTCTCAGGGAAACACACGTCTTACAAGGCAGAACCCGGATGCAGAAAGAGACAAAAAAAAAAAAAATGGATCTAAGGAAAAATAGTAATAATAATATATATTCCCTTACAGCGAATAAGAATGACGTAAGTAAGGGGAGTCGGAGAAATTGGGAGATAAAAGAAAGAGGAAAAGTTTCTCTGTAATATTTTGGTATCTGATTAAGAGGCGAAGAGACAGATCATTATCATTATTATTTTTTTTTACATTTTATTAATATTAACAACAATTACTACTGTTTCTTTTCTTCTGACTGAGTGCAAGTACCAACAACATTCTAAAGCGATTGATATATATATACAGGAAAATCTTTTTGGACTTCGTTTTTTACTTTCTGAAATATGATAGATTAAAGACACGATAGACAGCGAGAAACAGGAACAAGGAAGAATAGAAATAAAGATGATAAAATGAGATAAGAGTCAAAAAGAAAGAATGACGAAGTGACAGAAAACATAGAACCTGCAATATCGGTACATGATTTTCTTTTTTAAAAAATCTTCCAAGGTAAATTATCATTCTTATTGACATTCAGTAAAGAAGGAAGAAGAAGTAAAAAAAAAGAAAGAAAGAAAAGAAAATACAAAAGCTACTCGTTTCAAAGACGATGTTATTCCCTAAGAGAACGATTTTCTATCCACAACGAACGCAACTTCTGCCTTATTTTCATCTATCCTTTCCGCCTATCCCTTTTCCTCTTCTTTCACCAGAACCTATTCCTATGCGTTCACGAAAGTGTAAAAAAAAAAAAAAAAAAAAAAAAGTAATACCTTTTATCGGTCAAAGGATGATGGGTAGTGTGGCTGGAGAAGGAGGAGGGAGGGGTGGGGTGGGGGTGGGGGTATGTCTAGAGGGGGTTAAGGGAGGGTGGGGGGTGGGTGGGTGTCATCGTTTGCACACCTCCTGCAATATATACCGAAATACCTGCCAATCAGCCCATCAGTTCATTAAGAAGGAATGAAAAAATATATATATCCATATATAGTCCGTAATCTTGATGCCCGATGCAGCTGCCGCCAGTGGAATACTATTTCTCATGAATTGTTATTATTTGAATGATTCTGCTTCGTTCGTTTTTTATTTAATTACGTATTTATTAATTTCTTGCTTTATCTAGGATGAATCTGGTCTTTGTACAATTTAGATAAAACGGAAGTGGCATTTGTCATTCACAATCGAATTCGAAAATATTATTTCCAGAAAAGAACCATTTTGTTTACATGTCAGTCAGATCTTACACATAATGTTGAGATCGATGTTACTTTATTATTTTCCCGAATTTCTTATTTTCACTGATTTGTACTTCGTTTTTTGTTGTTTTTACTTTCTTTGCTTGATATTCTATTTGTTTTCTCTTTTCCATCTTCTTACTTATTCCAATTGAAAATATTTTCTCTCTCGTCTTTCTTAAATCATTACTTACATATCCTGCCAAAAACAAAAATTACAAGCAACTTTCTACTTCTCTTTTCTTCAACCTTACAAAAGAAATATAAATCCGGTGTCTGAAAATAAGTCAGGCAAGGTCAGGTCTTCAAGGCAAAAGCATGTGCGAAATTCCAGAAGATCGTAAGTTCAGTCAGTAAGTCTATATAATAAGTCAAAGGGTCGCGATAACATACATACATATAGGTTGAGATAACTCTTTCACCAAAAATGGCTTCGTCTTTAAAGGGTGAAGGGAGATATGGAAGAGTTATATCAAATGTGATATCAGAAATACTATCCTCTTCAAATATTCTTAAAAGGTAGATTGGACCTTGAACCTTTGCACAGTATAGAAGCTAAGCAACTTGATATTATGACATTATAAAAAAGAAAAATCAAAAGAGCTTGCTGATATAATGTATTCCAATTAAGAATGCATTTTCCAAAAGCAAAGCACGTTCTATAAAAAAAAAGCATCCCTCTCTAGTAATACCTCAAAACCAAGCCATCTTTTCTAAATCACTCTAACCTGCGGAGCCTATGAAGCCATCAACCACACAACCATTCCCTTCAATCTTATGCAAATCAACACCATACAAAAAAACAACTAGAAATTCCATGTCACTCTTGCAGTCTCATAGATGACTTTCTTTGCAACCAGCCGTGGTGATTGTCTTGTTCAAATATTAATTAGAAATGTGCCTTGATACAGATATTATTAATGGAACATATCGAGGTATCGGTTGCCTCCTGTATAAGTGTGTGTGTGTGTATGTGTGTGTGTGTGTGTGTGTGTGTGTGTGTGTGTGTGTGTGTGTGTGTGTGTGTGTGTGTGTGTGTGTGTGTGTGTGTGTGTTTTATGTAATATTTTATACCTCTCGATATAATTGGACGTTCGTCGTATGCAATAAAGTGGACCGTCACAGAATAAATCGCTTTATTACCATATGCATTTGCATGTGCACTGCTATTCCCTTTCGAACCAGCCAAGGCGCACCTTCGCTAAACTTACGTGATAGGTTTGAGGTTCCCTTTGACAGTTACAACATAAAGATGATGGGATGAAGGACTAAGTGTGGTGTGGTTGGGAGAGGGAGAGGAGAGGGGGGGGGGGGAGCGAAAGGTAGAAAAGGGGGATGAAATGGTGGTAACTGCAGGGTAGATAAGTTTGATAGAGTGTGAACAGAGAAAGATAGAGAGAAATGGGATTAGGAAAAGATTAGACACTATTTCAGTGTGCTACGAGGTGGATGTAAGTGCAAGCACAGATCTCGAAATAAAAAAATAATGAATGTAATGCAAAAAGACGAAAAATAAGCCATAACATCATTATCATTTTGTGGTACTGTTATTTAAAAATCTGTTTAAAACATTGAATGGAAATAACTCCATTCCTCTATGCATACATAAGCTTAGAAAACATACATGTTGTGTGTGCATCAGTAATCTAATCTTTTTTGTGTGTAATGTACGGTGGTTTCTTATCTTCCCTCGTGTTGTGAGAGTGTTAACAGCCCTGTCTGTGCCTATCAAAAGCAGAAGTGTCAGTTTATGTGAAGTTCTCTCCGACATCATTCCTCTTTGTACAGTAACTTTGTAGTTCATATTCTGTATATTTCACAAGCCTTTGTTATTATCATTCACACCGTTTACCAGTACTGTAATTAATGGTAAGTCTTAACACCTACGATGGTCGTTAGTTACTAATCCTATACACAGTTACATATACTCGTTAACATCTAGTTATTTAACACAAACACATCCTAACTACTACATGAATTCAGATTCCTTAGTCAGTACGAAAAGATGTTAACATTTCCTTATTCGAAATAAACTTATTTAGGTGACAGCATTTGGGACTAAATAACGTTTGTTGTTGTTTTTCTTCTGTACAGTACTTAACCATCTAAGTTGTACTATATCCCATACATGATATGAATTGTACATTTTTTTAAAGATATTTTCCTTCTCTCATCTTCTCATCAAAGTCATTGTGAGAGAAAAGTCATCACTCATTTGTTTGTACCTAGACTTATTTGGATAATGATCACACACCATGAAGAAAAAAAAAAAAAAAAAAAAAAAAAAAAAAAAAAAAAAAAAACAGAGCAATGTTTTGTTTACTTGTATCTCTCTCTCTCTCTCTCTCTCTCTCTCTCTCTCCTTGTGCCCACTTCCCTTCCCTGGATTCTCCACTATAACTACTACTCCCTCTTGCGTACTCGTGTGTTCGTCTGTTTGTCATTCTTAGGAAACTACACCCTCTCCTTCTTGAATTAGTTTGTACGTGAAGATCACATCACACCAGTTCTACCCCTCGACTTCTCTTTAAAATTAATTATCACATGTACATTGATGTCCAGTTGGGGAAGAGAAGAAAAAAAAAGAAGAGAAAAAAAAAATTGTCCCAGAGTACTTGCTGACGGGTCTATAGTATGGAGGTATTAGCAACCTTTGGGACTTTATTCCTCAACTGTACAGCTGTATATACAATGCATATATATATATCATGTCAAGATCATCAGGTCATTAGGCTAGGTTTAATCGTAGACTGACAGAGAGGATCAAGTGCTATTCGTTACGTTCTCTCTCTCTCTCTCAATTATTGGTGCAATCATGTGCAATACCATCGGGTCAAAATTATTTGCTAACGTAATGCTACTATGCCTTGGCTCGACCCCTTTTACCTTTCCTCTTCCCACTGTTGCAAAATTGACATCGCTTTAAACATCCCCGGGAGATTAATGCTAGTCACAAACGTTTTATGTTCCGAAATCCAATTAAATTGATTAAGTTTCAAACACGATCTGTCTCATCTGTATTCTCTCCCCCCCCCCCTTTGTTCTCATTCCATCCTACACTTAACCCCCCTCCCCCTTCCCCATCCTATACCCCCCTTCCCCTTCCCCCTTCCCCCTTCCCCCCCTCACCCGAAACCCCTTCACAAAAAGAGGAAGAATAAAAATAGGTTTCTACAAATTGCTAACTGTGCAGTTCCTCACTAAATCAATCTGAAGAGAGAGAGAGAGAGAGAGAGAGAGAGCGAAAGAAAGCGGAACATTCACCTTCAAGTTTTCTTTCAGTTCCGGTCTCGTTTTGGCTTCCATTCAAGAAAAAAAATCTATATAGACATGAATACAAAAATAAGATAAGCTGATGAAAAGACTTACAAGAATTCAAAAGGTTAAAACCAAGTCATGGAAGCAACATCCAGAGGCTATCAGGTGTCCATGTGGCAACGCTTGGAAGCCTCTGGACAGCCCCCCCCCCCTCCCCCCCCCCCTCCCTTGGAAGTGCATTATATCTAACTGGAAGGTTCCATCAGCTTCAACCCCGCCCCCTCCCCCTCCCCCCTCTCCTCCCGCGCTCCTGCTGTTCCTGGAATACTCTTCAACCCTTTGCTCTTACACCCTCCTCCCACCCTCCCTCCGCTTCTCTCTCTCTCTCCCTCCCTCTCTCCCTCACTCCCTCGTTCCGTCCCTCCCTCCGTCTCTCTTTACTGTGCCTGCTACTCTTCTTCCTCTCTCTCTCTCTCTCTCTCTCTCTCTCTCTCTCTCTCTCTCTCTCTCTCTCTCTCTCTCTCTCTCTCTCTCTCTCTTTCTCTCTCTCTCTCTCTCTTACCTTCTCCCCTTTCTTCCACTGAATTTGCACGGGCTTCTTTACATTCCTTCTTCTCCTTTCTTCTTCCTCCTCCTCTCGCTCTTTCTCCATCTCTTTCTCTCTTCTTCTCTCTCTCTATCTATCTACCTATCTCTCTATCTCTCGCTATTTCTCTCTTTCTCTCTCTCTATCTATCTAACCCATAGAATCCTACTCCTTTTTTTGGCTTCCTCTCGTCACACGAGTCGTGGACTGACCTCTCTTGACCTGACCCTGATGATCTTGACGACATAGCTATACCATTATACCATTATACGTACGTACACACTCACAGTCTTATTTCCTTATGGTTATTAGTCAGGTATTGTTTGATATTTCTTTGTTGTATGTACACACTTAGTCTCTCTTAATCTTAGATCTTAAACTAACCTGGTTAAACCGTAAAACACTTTGTTATGTGAATGTAACGGTAGGGAGGTTTATGTCTTCTATGTGTGTGTGCTTTTGGAAATGTGTGTGTGTGTGTGTGTGTGTGTGTGTGTGTGTGTGTGTGTGTGTGTGTGTGTGTGTGTGTGTGTGTGTGTGTGTGTGTGTGTGTGTGTGTGTGTGTGCGTGTGTGTGTGTGGTAGATGGAACGTCTTGTTCAATTTCTGGTCCTTTTTTTTTCTTGTTTTTTTTAGTTTTTGTTGGCCTTTGTACAATTGAAGCATTATTTTACTTTCCTCTTGATTTGTTTTTTTTTAGAAATTGGAATTCGGTCTTTTAGAAGAGACTTGATGAGTAAAAGGAAGGATTAACAAAAAATAAAAAATAAAATAAAAAAGGTTGTAAATGGTTAAAGAAAACAGTCAAGAATAGGGGGGAAGTTTCTGTGAAGCAATGGGTTAAAGAAACGAATGAGGGATTTGTGGAAGAAAATAAAGTAAAAATGAAGAGAGAAAAAAACAAACTTTGGCACGGGTATATTCTAGAAACCAAAGCACCGCCTTCTAACTCCAAAATGAGCTCTTATGCAAAGGGTAAATAAAGGTCATACATTAAACTAAACCACATCTTAAAGTATGATTCTGGTATACTGTACAGTGATTGTAAGCATCCTTAATAAAATACCTATGACAAACAGACAGTGTATATATACTGTATATAGAAAAAAAGGTGTTTATGTTTGCGTAAGTGTGTGTAATACTTAATAATACTAAATTTGTCTTATATTCTATACAAGCATGAATGAAGTAAGATCTTTCAGTATTAAAGTCACTTCCCTTTTTTTTTCTTTTTTTCTTCTCTCCCATTCGAAGTCTCATTCTCTCTCTCTCTCTTCCTGTCTCTCACTCTCTATTTTCTTTAATACCGAAAATCTTCAATCATTCTCAGCAATTCTGGGCGCATTATTTCCTTAAATTTAGAGTCCCCCTCCCTTGCCCTCCCCCCTCACAAAAAAAAAAGACAAAACACAATATATGAACTCTGTCTTCGTTGTATCCTAACTCTAAAAGATTTTCTTTTTTTTTCTTAGCACGAAAGGAAGGGGAAACAATATATTCAGTCACTTATATATCACACAGTAACTCCCTCGAGGCGCCCTTGGGCAACACCCAGCGTTCCTCTCCTTCAGAGGGAAAAATCTCTCTCGCTCTGAAGGAGGAGGAATGCACGTCAGACTATAAACTGTAACCTGCAGGAGATAAGATCACTACTTTATCGTGTAATTCATAATATATCACAATGTATTTTGTATATTTGGACGTCCGTTATCACCTCTCCAACTGTATGGATGTCCCAACGTAGGGACATCATGCATACGTACATATATACTTTTTACACATACACATTTAACATGTTTACATAAGTCTTGAATACTGGCGACAAGAAGGACACGTACGCCATCGTGTTTGGATCGATCTAAGGCCCTTTTTCCACGCAAATTCGATTTTTTTTTTTTTCTTCTTTTTCTGTTACGTCTTCTTATTTTGTTCTTTGTCTTTGCTCTTGTTTTTCACCTATTTTATCGTTATGAAATAAGTAAAGATGCAGTACCTCAGCCTCAACACTGTTTTGTGTACATAGCTTTGGACATGACAACATATAGATTACTGTATCTTTTCCTTCCTCTTCCGTTTTTATTCTTCATACTTATCTGGTTCTTAAGCTTATCACAGACTCTCTCGTTTTACATGCAGGTCTTTTCTCCTACCCTTAGCTTTGAACGAAAGGAAAATGCATGCGTATAGAAAAGATAACAACGAAAGACAGGAAGACAAACAGTAACAAAAACGAGGTAAATCCACTCCATAATTGAAGGCCTATTGTTCTAGCGTAGGCCTATCACTGTAATGAGATGAGATCGAGGGAATATAGTGAAGAGGTACTGAGCTACTGCATATTCTACTTCTAAATCAAAGGATAAAATGTCATTGTTTATCTAACTTTTTTTTTCAAGATGAATATACTTAGATAGAGTTATGTATTTCATCTGTTTCGTTTTTGTTGTTATGGCATGTGTGAGTTTCCTGTTTATTTGTTGGTTTGTCTATGTTTGGGTTGGTCTTAATGTTTGTTTGTTCCCTACGTTCGTACTCATTTTGTTGTTGTGCTTTTGCTTTTATTTGCGTTCGAGAACAAAACTCGAGAAAAAAAAATATGATCCATTTCGCTACATTTTTTTTCCTACTATTATCTGTTTCTTTTTTTTTCCTTTCTTTCTTTCTTTCTTTCCCTTCCCCGAGTCACAACAGCGCTTGGAATGATAGCGAGATATACGATAACCTGGTATTTCCTAAGGATTACTATGCGTCATGAATTGTTCCTTAACTTTGATGTTACTTCTCTTTCTCTCTCTCTCTCTCCTCTCCTCTCCATCTATTTCTCTCTCTCTCTCTTTCTCTTTCTCTCTCTCTCTCTCTCTCTCTCTCTCTCTCTCTCTCTCTCTCTCTCTCCTCTCCTCTCCTCTCTATCTATTCCTCTTTCTTTCTCTCTCTCTCACTCTTATTCTCCCGCCAGAGATCGTTCCTTCCTTCCATCTACCAAAAAAGGATAGAGAAAGAAACGCAATGAGAGAGAGAGAGAGAGAGAGAAAGAGAGAGAGAGAGAGAGAGAGAGAGAGAGAGAGAGAGAGAGAGAGAGAGAAATGGGAAAGGAGAAACAGATCGAGATATATGAAGCAAGGGGAAAAGAGAACCAAGAAATCCTAATTCCTCATCTTCCTTCCTTTACCTCACTTCCTCATTTTTGTCCCATTCACTCTCCCCCCCCCCCCCCCCACACCATTTTCCTTTCCTTCTCGTCCCAACAGGTACCTCTCCTCGCCCCCATTGTCTCACGCCCACTCTACGTTCTATGGGCGTGCTCCCGAAAGAGCCTCCTTCGACTACAGTCTTGAAGGAGTCCCGTTGAGAAGCAAGACCTCTCAAGACCAGCTTTCCAGACGCACAAAACGAACGTAACGAGGAAGGATATGGTCTTTAAGGTTCTTTGCGGACCTGCGTGTTGGTTGTTTGTTTGTGCGTGTTGGTTGTTTGTTTGTGGTTTTGTGTGTTGTTTGTTTGTTTGTTTTGGTTGTGTGTGGTTGTGTGTGTGGTTTGTTTGTGTGTGGTTTGTTTGTGTGTGTGTGTGTGTGTTGTGTGTGTTTTGTTTGTTTGTGTGTGTGGTTATGTATGTGTGTGTGTGTTTGCGGTTGTGCGTGTATGCCTTTCTGTCTCTTCTAACTAGGAAAAAAAAAATGTTTGTTGCCTTGTAAAGTTAGGTATCTATCCATTCCTAAACGCCGTCACTAGTAACATACGAACGAGATATAAGCTTCACAACGTACACAGAAAAAAAAACACAACCTCATACACCTCCAACCTTAAGAATCCTAAGCCGTTTGCAAATCAGGAACGAATCCTTCACCGATCGAGGCGCCCCTTATTTTTAGCTTACAATTGGTTGCAGAAGCTATATGTAAAAAACAACATACTTCTTTGCAGACTGAAACAACAGCATAGAAGGAGAAAAAAGCAAGGGTTTAAGGAGCCTGGATTACTAGCTGTACAAGATTACCCTAAAAGGTATTAAGACGTTAAAACGAGCGTGCGTATATGTTCTTAAGATTCTTTCTACAGCTACAGCATACAGCGGTGTGGATAAAGTTTTCTCTTAAAAAGGGGGAGATTTTTTTTTACAGAGTTAGGTTTAATAGCATTAGCTAATTCAAGTATATACGACGTTGCTAGTTATTGCTGATTACTAGAAAGATTTCTGATGAAGTGAGAGGGAGATGGTAATAATGATAATTTAAAAAAAGGGAGATATGCGAATAGTCAAGCTACAAAGAACTAGAAGATTTGCATCTACTTGTCTAACAAATACGAAATCCTACAACCAGAAGACGATGCTGACAAACAAACTATAAAAAAACAAAAACAAAAAAACAACAACAAAGAGATAAAGACGTTATGCTGTGCACTTGTTAGCAAGAATTGAAATCTCTCTTCTATAGATATAAGTGATATTAGTTTTTTTGTTTGTTTTTTCTTCCTTCTCGCAAGTTGAAAAGCAAGATTGCGCCTAGAATAAGCGGAGATAGCAAGAGAGAGAAAAAAGAGAGAAAAAGGGAAATAAAGAAGTAAAAAAAAGGAAGTAGAGAAAGAGAAATGTAAAGAGAATGAACGACAAAGTTTAAGAAAGTTTAAGAAATCTCAAGAAAGCATGACATTACTTTCGCAACCAAACGGCCGACCTTTGTCTGTTTGTGAGTATGTCTGTTACTTTCTCAGAATAAAAATAGATAATGGATAGGTAAGCCGGTAGATAGATTGATAGAATAATAGAGTAAGATAATAGCGGAATAGATAGATATACGGATAAGTTGACAGAATGGTAGATGTATAGATAGACTGAACATGTTACAGATAGATAGATAGATAGATAAAGACGTAAAGAAATGTTGAAAGAAATACATACATATATATATGAATATATACATCATATATATATATATGTACATATATATATATATATATATATATATATATATATATATATATATATCAATAAACATACATAGACGATAGATAGATAGATAAACCAATACAAAGATAAGTAAACAGACAGATATTGTAGACTGATTTAGGCAAGGGATAAGCGGCACATATTCTGAGTCATTAGCATCTTGGAAAATGGACTGATAAGGATTAAGAATTAGGCAAGTAACTATATCTATATGCTTTGCTTATTGTTATCATTATTAATATTATGATCCTTATCTTCTATTAGAGAAAGGGCTTAAGGAGGGGTGGGGGAGAGAAAGGTTGAAAATAGGTGTTTGCTCATTGCGAAAAAACATACATCTATCTAGGCAAGGGTGATCATGAGGCAATGATATAAGATTGATATAAAATGTTCTTGGAAGATGCGGAATATTAGGGGAAGAATTTGACATGCACAGACATGACCACTGTTACTACGACCATTCAGCAGTACCCTTGTCCTCTTTTCTACGACCTTCTCCTTCTTTATTACCATTTCTGAGACTTAGCTACCATTCTTTGCAACCATTTCGGTATATTTGTTGATGTTTTTTTTTCCTTAAACAATTACCTCGCTACCATTCTCGCTCTATGCTCACGCCTACTTTACTACGACTACTGCGATACCATCCACCACCTTCGCTGTAACCATTACCTCTAAATGTTGCAATACCATTCATTCAATACCAATCTTTGTTCCACTCGTATCACTACCGAAACCTTCCTCTTGATCATGATTTTGCAAACGGCTTTTTTTTTCAGTCGTGACTTCTCCTCATTCTCTGTGTGATGTACGACCTTCACCTACGACTTCCTTTTCGCTACGATTCCGCTATATTTGTACTCACCGGAATCTGCTACTTTTTATGACTTTTTGTTCCCTTTTTACTCCTTTTTTTTCCTTTTCCCTTTCTTTTTTTCCCTTTCACCCTCTCCCCTCTGTTCTCCTGTTCCTCTATCCTATTTCGCTCCCTCCCTCTTTCCCTCTTATTCCTTCTCCCTCCCTCCCTCCCTCCCTTCCTCCTTTCCCTCTCCACCTCTCTCTCTCTCTCTTTAACTCTCTGCTTTCCCCTTCTCCTTCCCCTCTTTCCTGATCTCCCTCCCTTGCCCCTCTCTTTTTCTTCTTTACCCTCTCCCCCTCAACCTTTCCCTCATCTCCCTTCCTCTTTCCCCCGTCTCCCTCCCCCTTTCCCTCCTCTCCCTCTACCTCTCACTTCCCCCATCTCCCTCACCCTTCCCATCTCCCTCCCCTTTTCCCTCTACTCCCTCCCCCTTCCCCCATCTCCCTCACCCTTTCTCCCTCTCCCTCCCCCTTACCAACTCCTCTTCCCCATCTCCCTCCCACCCCCGTCCCCACTTATTACCAAACGACCCCCTACTGAGCATGAAAAAAATACAACCATATATACTGCTAGACTGTAAAAATGCTTTAAAAAATATCATTAATAAAAATCTAGATGACATAGGAAGTCACCATACCTAGGACCACAATACACCATACCGTGACATTTCCATCTTACATTTCTCGATTCACCATTCCTCAAGGATGACGTAACCCACTACGTGTCACCATACCAACCAACACCATACATATCTGCACCATATTCTGAAAGACTTATGTTCAGTTACTAGTGACGGTAAAGGAAGAATTCTCACTATACATACTATATCTAATAACTTTCTCGCTATGCACGCGCTATCCAATTCCTTTTATTTCCCATTCCATACGATTTACCTCCTTCAATTGTTCAAATTAATGCCTCCTTCTTATTTTCCTTAGGTTTAGTTTCCACATGTTGTTTCCTCTTTCTCATAAAAAAAAATACGATATTTTCCTTATTGGTGTTATAAACGATTTCTTTCCCTTCTTCTTCATTACATACAAACATATTTCCTCTCCAATCTCAAACGAAAGTCTTCCATATTCTTCTATTTTCCTCAATGTCTTCCTTATTCTTCTATTTTCCCCAATGTCTTCCTTATTCTTCTATTTCCCCCAATACGTGCGATATTTCTCCTTTCGCGATATTCAAATTCCTTACTTTCTCTCACTCAATCAATCGTTTGCTAGGCCTATAGAACACCTTATGAGGACTAACACAGCCTAATTCTAGATTCTTAATTACACAAGAAAAGAAGAAAAGAAGAAAATATATATAGTAAAAATAGATAGATTGACATATCCTATCTTAGATGATGGCTCTGCGAAGCTAAAAAATACATAAAGGGAAGAGAAAGGTTATATCCTAAGAAATGATTATAGTAATTAAAAAATACATATATCATTATAATCTTAGATTTGTCTTAATCTAGATTAATTAAGAGTGATGATTAAAGAAGGAATATAAAATAATCCTGATACACATTTTTCCCAATAAGGACGAGGTGACAAAAGAGAAATTAAGCTTTATTGGTAAATCTCATGGACTTTGGTAACATCATTAAAAAAAATCAAGACGTTAAAAATGGTTATTTATAATTACAAACATTCATTTTTTTCAGTATTACATTATCTACTTCCTATGCTTTTTTTGTTTTGTTTTGTTTTGTTTTTTTAAATCAAATATTTCTATCTTTCTCAATTTTGTAAATTTTCTTCATTGTCTTATCATCTAAAGGTTTGTGTGTAAATGACATTTTCTAAAACATATGATTATCCGAAAAAAAAAATCGTTCGTACTGATTTAAAAACAGGACTTAGCCCAGGACGCTTCCAAATTATTATTTTTTTCTGTCTCCTCTGCTCCATTGCACAAAAAGAATAGAATCATCACAGCCAAAAGGATAAAGTAATTACAGATAATAATAATAATGTCAAAGGTATTTCTAAATAGGTTAAGAGTAGGAACACTATTTTCTCTAAAGTATGAGTGTTTATAATAATGAAATCATTTCTCTATTTGTTTGACTGTGATATTCCTAAATAAGTGTGCAATGTCAGTTAACCAAATAATCTCCATATCTACTGCAAATCATTTGCAATTTCACGTATGAAAGTCAAGACTAACTTCGTTTTACGGCATTCATACTTAAAGCTTGTATATATCTTTTATCATTTTAAATATATCAGAAAATGGTTAAAAAAAGGGAGAATAGATTGAAAAAAAAAACAGAAATTTATACACTTAGAGGTAATGTTGAAATATCCTTTTTTATATAGTTATTTATGTCTATAGTTAGATCACAGTCACGAAGACTTCATAAATTCATGTTATCTTTTAAATGTCTCACTTATTTTGGAAGTCTTTTTCAGAGAACAACCAAAGATTTCTTCTTTAAGGCTCTTTGTCAAGGCTCTGATTTTCCCTCGAAGAAAATTAGGAAAAAGTTCTTGCCTTATAGATAATATTTGTTTACAGCCATATTGGTACGATAAACACGAAGAAAACATCGCAAAGCATCTTTTTTTTTTCCTTTTTTCTAAATTTTCTTGAAAGATTAATGACATTGAAAACACTGTGACAGAAGGTCTTCAAGTCAATGAATTATTAGCAATATCAATATTAATGAAAAAAAAGTATATATTATTTGTTTTTATTTTTGGAGAAAAAAAACGAATCTATGATCATAACTTTGCGATATCTTAACTAGGGTTCTTACGTGTGTGTGTTCAAAGGAAGAGAGAGTATGCATGAGTCTGTGTCTTTGTCTTACAGTCACCAATGGCTCTGGAAGACAACGCAAGCAAAGTCTCCGTATCACTTTGGAAAATGGCTCTCCATTGACTTAGTAAATACCATTCGGTCGCGGTGGTTCGAGGCAGAGAGAGCCATTCTTCCCGCTGACCATTGGCACTGTCACATGGTGCCACCGGGGGCGCTTGACACCTGGTGAATCTGAGGGAGAGTGACCTGAGGTGCCAGCAAGAAATGGGAAATGCTTCAATGGGTTTTGTGGACTTGTTTGTGCTTGTGTATGTACGTGTAATTTATGTGCAAGCATATACATGTACATATACTAATACGTATATACATATACATATACATATATACATATACATATATACATACATGTATGATAGTGTTTTTAGTGTTTTATTATATTTTATCATATGTGATGTGCATGTTATTGTCTTTGTGTTTTGTGATTCATACTCATGATTAACGTTCGCATTTCCTGCTGTACCGCAATTTAACACTTCCTACATGTTATATCACATAAAACGGCTTGAAACTGATTAATCTAATCGCACATCGATAAGTCAATGAACTTTTGGGTATCACATTATTAGACATAAATCACTGTGTCGTGACAAGTTTTATATAAGTGAATGTCGAAGAAAAATCATTTGCTGTTTTTCCCTTTTCTTTGTCACTTTTGCGGAAATCTTAATCCATTGATGTATGTATATTTTCCTGATCATTTCGTCTTTTCCTAATATATTTTTCCCCGTAATTCGAATTCGTTGGTATTGACTCCAGTTATCTAAGATGAGAAATAGGCTTATGTAATGAGGCATAGGCCTATATAATTATTTTATTACTCCTATCACGACTCAGTCATTCAATTCCTAAGCCTTTGTACCTAAACAATGATTGGAAGAAAACGTACCAATCAGAGCATGTAACTATTTACCTGATCTGTGATTGGCTAAGAAAGGAACCAATCAGAGCATGTACTTATTTACCTGAACTGTGATTGGACGAGTATCGAACAATCACCTTTAGCACACATTTTCGGATTTATTTTTTTGATGTTTTTTTTATTTATATATATAGATTTTTGTATTATTATTTTTTATCTATTTATTCATTTATTTTGTACCTCTCTATTTGAAAGACGATTTTGTTTAAACGGTTAAGTAAACAGTGCCACGTGCCCGTCGATTTTGTTTTGTTTTCCTTTTGTTTTTAAATATATCTATATCTATATAATTATCCATATAGCTATATCTGTACACCACAAAGCATCTACATAATATTACCTCGCCATCCTACAGCCTCTAAAAAGTCTATGAGAAAAAGAAAAAAAAAAGAAATGAGAGGGGGGTGAGACCCTCTAAAAACACTAGAGAAGAGAAAAGAGTAAATGAAAATGAAAGGAAATGAAAGTAAACAATAATATCTACCTACACAGAATGAATGATCAAGACCGAGTGGAAATTAAATGAAAAAAAAACAAGAATGAAAAAAGATACACATAAGATTAGGCGTAAGACTGAGCGAGGTTTTCAATCTTATGATTTATCTACACAATTGCCATCGCGGGAAAAAAACGGCAAAAATTCATACAGTGAGACTTTTATTTTATTTACTTATAACAATATATATATCTTTGTTTTCCAAAACACATACACGAAATAACACACGGGGCCAGCGCTGATAACAATTTTAATTTGTTATTATTATTATTATTTTTTTAGTTCTTCTTTTTGAGTGAGTTTAGATGGCTGCTCCAGGACCTTCGGTTTCCAACAGAAAGGGAGAAGAGAAAGAGGGAGAAGAAAGGAAGAAGAAGTCAAGAGAAGAGAGAAAGGAGAAGTAGAAAAGAAAGAGGAAGAAGAAAAAGAGAGCTTAGAGGAAGAAGAAAAATACTAAAAAAAAAAAAAAAAAAAAAAAAAAAAAAAAAAAAAAAAAACGCGAAATCCCGAAAGACGGGCTCGGAATCACGCGTTTTCTCGCCGAATCCCGCAGAAGACGAGGGTCCTGCGAGCGCGCCGCATTCTATTGAAGGCGTGCAACTGTGATGTAAATAATGGCCATATATATATTCCCAAAAATCTATTGCAAGGTTGTAGCGTGCTGATGGAAATGAAACGAAACGAAAAAAAAACTAACGATCAAACAAAGGCCAATGAAAGAAAAGGGGAATTTTGCTCTCCTTTTTTAAGGGAAACCGGGAAATCAATTGCTGAGGTAGATGTTGTCACCAAGCAAAAATACTAACCGTAGAGGAAGATAGAGGTATGGTGAATGAAACTCTTTTGTCCAACCATAATAATAACTGTAATATAAGGCTTCCTAATATAATAGGCTTTGAAAAGGGACGGGTGGGGGGTGGGGTGGTGGGGGGTAAGGGAAAGGGAAAGGGAGGGAGGGAGGGAGGGGATAAAAGGGGGAGAGGGGATATTGGACACTGGACGCCTCTGCTGAGACGCCATTTTTTTTTTTTCTTAAAACAACAATCAAACAAAAGCAAGACGAACGCATGGCACTGTCTACGTGGGCCGCAAGCATCTATGTCCTGAGCTTTTCATGGTTTTCAATGAGAGTCACGCAGGGAAGGACCCGTTGAAAGGAAGGAGGGAGTGATGGAGAAGGCGGGGGGGGAGAGAAAGGGGAATGGGAGAGATAGAAGTAGGGAACATAGTGATAGAAACATGATTCAAAGAGATACAGTAGAGAGAGGGGGAGGGAGGGAGAGGGAGAGGGGGGGGTATGGATGAGGATAGGGATTAGTGAAGAGGATTAGAAGTATACGTAATGATGATAAGGATAAGGCGATAGTGAAGGAGCTAGGGGTTGGTGATGAGGGAATAAGAAAGAGAGAAGGAGGATTAAAAGGAGACAAAAGCGGACGACGTTAATTTGTTCTCCGTGAAGATAGAAATACGAGAAATGAAATAAGATAAAATAAGGGTTGATAGGGAGAGAGAGAGAGAGGGCAAGACACAATATATAATGGCGTTCTAAAGTGGATACAAAACAGAGTCCCTTACGATGTAACAAACATTATCACACTGCATTAAAGATATACATATACATATATATATCTATGTCTATCATAAATTCATCTCTAAAAATGACTGAATTCGTCTCTATTCAACTGATCCTTCCCTGGTGTATAAGAGGACGAAGGACGATCGTATCAGAGGGCAGCGAAAGGATATTCAAACCTGCCAAAGTTGATGCGCTTTTGTTTTGTTTACGGCGCGTCGCTGTATATGGTATCGGAGAGCGTATAGTGGTGAGTCGTCCTAGAATCTATTGCACGATTTCTTTTTGGAAACGCATCGAGTCTGTATCTCTGTATTTCCTGTTATGGGGTTGTTTTTGTAGTTTGTATATATTTTTTTTTATTATTTAGTTAACCATTCCCAAAAAAAAATGTTTTGAACAAATCTTGCTAGCGGTTTTAAGACTACGAAACACAGCCCTGTTCAACCAGTCTCATAGTGGTCTGTTAATATTTTGTTTATCATTATTGGAAGTTATGGTAAGTTGTTTAGGTAATTAGGTCTATATTGGTTTGATAGTCATTAGAAAAAAAAAGAGACAAAAGCTGCAATCCTTTTCTGATATGATTTCTTCTAACCTTCTCACAAGAATTGTACTGGTGGATCAACCTGAGTAGCCATCACAATACCTTTAGCTGGTAGGCATTTTAAAAATGTATCTTTCGTCTTCTTCGCTTCCCTACCAACAACTTCTTCTTCGTTGTGGCATTTCCTTTTTCGCATGTACGAGTATCAGCCTTCCCTCTAGTTTGGGAGAAAACATGTCTACATATATATATACGGAAAACAAATCAAATACAAGCTTTCTACAAAGTGATGAGAGATCTATCTTCCTGAATAAAAATGGATGAGAAGCAAAAGATTGAAAGGACTTAATTCTACATTTTCCAGGGAGATTTACCTCTCTCTTTTAGACAACGACAGCTGTCTTTGGCAAAATGGCGTCATCGCAGCTGAGCAGTCTACACAATCGCCTACAAAATCACATGCAGCCAATCAGATAACGCCTTGCAACGCATCTCTCCTCTCGACAGCCAATCACAAGATCGCGTTCATTCGAGGAACCAATCAGATGTTATCTTCCAAGCTGCCCATATTTTCCAGAGACCAATCAGAGGCTTCGTCTTCAACACGGAAGGAAAAAAATAGAATAAAAATAAAAAGCTGTCAAACTTGCCTATACTACTTCCCAAATATTTATCTACGTGGTCATTGCTGCTTAGTAGTGACGAGGCTAATAGCATTAAGAAATTACATGAGAGGGAAGGCATACTCGTAGCAAAGAAAAAAAAAAGAGAAAAAAAATCAGAAAAAAAACACACACAAAATTCTTAATCTTCTCCATCTTCTTTAGGGTCCCAAAGGACTGTTTTTTTTCTCTTATTTTCTTTGTTTCTTTCTCCTCTACACCGTTCCTACTATTTACACCATCTTTCCCTCCCTTTATCATTTATTTTCACCTTCTCCCCGTTTCTATATCATGCTTCTTTTTTCTCCCCAAACTGACTTATGGTACTTATATCACGTCTCTGCTTCAGTTATGGTCTCCTCTTACTCTAAAACGGTTCCTCTTAAGGTCACGGAATAGAGAGAGAAATACGATTCTACTGACCTTGCGTGAGGCTTTTTATTTATTTATTTTTTTTTTACCCTTATTTTGAGTTTGTAAATGAGATCATTCCTATAATTAAAGGATTTTTTTTGTTTGTTTGTTTTTAACGTATTTCGATATTTCGTCATCATTTTTTCACACTTATATATCACTTCAATACTGGCATTTAATCGTCATAGCAAAACCATAAAGATTAGAAAGTTTTTTTGTTTTTTTTTCGACTTTCTGTCACAGTGTCTAGCTTATTTGTGCGTTTGAGTTGGGTTTGACCTCGTGTGACCTATGCGTAATCTCAGTCTCTCTCTCTCTCTCTCTCTCTCTCTCTCTCTCTCTCTCTCTCTCTCTCTCTCTCTCTCTCTCTCTCTCTCTCTGTTTCAAGATCACATAGATGGCACGAGGTGAAAACTCTTATATTTTTTTTATATATCTTTCTTTCGGTAGTCCGTTGTTGCATGGTATGACATATACATATATACCTAAATATTTCTTCTCTTTTTTGTGCTGAAGGACATTTTGTGCATAGAATCATCATCATTATCATCAATATCATCATCATCATCATCAATCATCATCACATCATCATCATTATTATCAATCATCAACATCACATTCTCATCATTATCATCAATCACATCATCATTATTATCATCACATCATCATCATTATCATCACATTATTTTCATCGTCATCACTACCACATTCATCATCACATCCATTATCATCATCATCACCATCAATCACCGTCATCGTTATCAATCATAACATCATCATTATCATCACCATAATCATCATCACATTATCATCATCCACCACCATCATCATCATCATTACATCATCATCATCATCAACATCATAATCCTCATAATCACCACCACCACCACCAACATCATCATCATTATTCACTTTCTCTCTCTCTCTCTCTCTCTCTCTCTCTCTCTATCACTTCAAAATTCAAAAAAATCTCCACAATCGACGATAATAATGCAACAAAAAATAATAACAATGAATAAAAGTATTCAACTTTCCTTCAACACTGCAAGTTGCATCGCTACAGTCTGTGCAACATGCAATAAAATCTAAGTTTACCTCCGCTTTGCCACACACTAGTCATATAAAAACTTAAAAGTTAATAATTTCGATTAATAGTATTTCCTCTATGATAAACACGTTAAGTATTCCTTAAGACTAATCAAAACATTCGATTCCATACTTACATCTGAATTTATAAGTAAGTATATGTATATGTATATATATATGTATATATATATGTATATATATATATATATATATATATATATATATATATATATTTATATATATACTTAGATACCTTATGTATACATACAAATACATATATAAAGACATCCTTGTCATTCTAGTATATATGATATTCTTTATTTTGTCTATTAGTATTTACCTTATCTTTTACTTAAGCATATTGTGCGTTCCTTGTATATAAAAAAAGGAAAATGTAATGATAATTATCACTATCTTCATATTTATCTCGCCTTTTCGTCGCATTATTGTCATTATATTTTTTCACTATCTTTACGTAGATGACGAAGATCTCATCATTATAAAAAAAAAAAAAAAAAAAAAAAAAAAACACATCACAATCATGGCCGTTAGAATCATCATCACCATCATCATCATCATCATGAATCATCACCATTTCCATCTCTATTCTCACTATCAATCATCACAATCATCGCCCTTCTCACCATCGTCATTATCATAATCTTCATCACAATCACATCATCATCATCATAAATATTTCCCCAAGAACCAATATGTTTTCTAGATCACAGAAAATCTAAAACAAGCGAGCGAGTTCAGAGAAAGAAAAAGATATTTATCTAAATTTCAAAAAAAGAAAAAGAAAAAGAATGAAGAAAAACACCACTATAAAAATCACGCTCAAATGTCTTACATATTTCTATCACTATAATAATCTTTAAATAGGCCTATTCCATCACATAATCCCAACGATATATATATATATATATATATATATATATATATATATATATATATATATATATATATATATAAATTCTTTGTTTCAAAACTTGCTCTATGTAAATGTAAATCTATACTACCCACCATCATGCAAATCACCATCTCCCTGCACCATCACTCAACCTATACAGGTCACCATACGTGATCACCACACCTGATTTCAATATACTGTTTACAAGTACACATAAAACACACATACACACACACATACACACGTTCACACGCGGCTACTGTCATAACCATGACTGTAAGTGTAGTAGGAGCATCAGTAATAGTAATAGCCATAGTAGTAATGATAGCAGGAATAAAAGGATTTAACTATTAATGAGAAAAATAGTAGTATGATAAAAGTCGTAGGTTAAAATAGTTGAAATAGGAATAGAAATATAGTGTTTTAGACAGAAGAAGGAAAAGAAGAGAAACATTTGAAAACAAAAAAACAAACAAATAACCTTAAATGAAATCGCCGGTTAATTTGTTTGTTTGTTTTGTTTTACATCATACGATCCTACGGTGTTACAACGAATAGTGATAATAAGGGAAAAGGTCGATAACTTTCTTTTTAGATGGCAAAGGAAAATACAAAAGAAGAAAGAAAGATAATAATTCACATCCGACATCCACTCTCTGGCTTCCTTCACATCCTCCAAAAGACGACACAAAAATTTAAAAAAAAGTCTTATTGCATTCGTCAAGGTTGCCAGAGAATGGATTTTTAGTTTGTAATTATTATCTTTATTCTCATTATCTTCTCGTTTTCCATTCCGTTCGTTATTTACGTCTTTTCCTATTATCTTCTTTTCATCATCACCGTCAGCATTTTTTTTTGGTTTTTGTTTTTTATTTTCCTATTTTTGGTGTATTTAAACCCACTATTTTTTTCCTCTTACATGTCTTTCATCGTCATGTCATGATTATCCTCACTGTCATATCATCAGTGTTGTTAGCCTAGTCATTTCGTCACTATAATCATTATCCTAAATTGCCATCATCTTCAAAGTCACCATCAATCATCATGCTATTCTTTACATCATCACAATCATTGTTGTTATTTATATAGTTATTTTATAGTCATTATCGTTGTCACCATCGTTATGCAAATCACCATCTCCCTGCACCATCACTCACCCCTCCAGGTCACCATATGGTTGATTCTGCATTCGTCAGTGATGGTGCGTGAAGAGGTGATATAGTGATCTGCATAATGATGATGGTGAAAGTATTGTTGAGTTGAGACTCAATATTACATTATGTGTGATTCCTATGGTCTTACAAGTGGCATTATTGATATGGTGTCACTATCATTCGTGACGTCACTATGAGCATCACTATAAGAGTCAATTATTCTGTTTGTCATTTTCGTTACTGTCAAGTCATCAGTTTCATCACAATCATCACGCAAAACACGATCTCTGCCTCATCACACTCGCCCCTCCAAGACAAAAAAAAAAAAAAAAAAAAAAAAATTGTTCTTGCATTCGCCAGTATAATTGGACAAAGATAGCAGTCTGCGTAGATGAATGTATAGTGAGTTCACCATCATTCGACAGATCACCCTCTCTACCCGGTCACAATCACCCCTCCAGAACAGATTAAACAAAAATAAGAACAAAAACAGTCCTGCATTCGTCATTGTAAGCGGGTAAAGAAAATGGCCGATTTGTCTGAAGGCTGATAGGGAAAAATACAGTTATTGTATCGTCGAATATCTTCATCATCGTAAGTCATCATCATCATTGGATATCATCATCATCATCACCATCATCACCATTATGACCAGAGGAATAGTGTCTTTTTCCTAAATGCATGTTTGCCCCTCCGAGAGCCATAACAAACAGAAGACCAGATCCGTCCCGCCATATATCCTTGTTGCTATGTACTGATTGTCATTTTTTTCTAGCTATCGTTAGCGCATTTCCGCTAGAAGTGTTCATTTGATTGTCTACATTTCATATATCAAGCAAAATGTTCCTACTTTCAGCAAGATATCTTCCTTCCCATTTTAACTTAGTGACGTCACTGGATCTTCTGACGTCAGTAACCCTCGCATTCGCCTTCATATATATAGGGAAAAGGTCACCATTCTTAAGGTTATGATGGTGATGAAAAGGCCTTAAACCTAAGTTTTTTTTTCGGAAATCTAATATCCTCCTATTAAAAAAAAAGATATATTATATGTTATCCATTATCCTAGCCTAACTTTTTAGGGCGGATAAAATCTATAGAATGAAATATCTGAAATCTATGAACTATAATTCTACATCAAAAAAAAAAAAAAAGTTGAAAAAATGTCTTAATAACTACTCGGGCAAAAAATTAGTTTGTGAACTTTCGTCTATTGACAAAAAGCTCGCTCTCTCTCTCTCTCTCTCCCACATGGTCTGTTATAAACCTACTTTCCCAGCTCCTCTTGCGTTCCCATCTTCATCTACCCATCTTTATCTCCTCCTTTCTTCGCCTTCCCATCTTCCCTTTCATCCACTCTTTCTATCCCGCCATTTTTGAGGTAAAGACACAGAGAGGGCAATGGCGAGTGGGCGGACGGGAAGAAGAGAGAAAAGAAGAAGAGCAAAAATAAAGAGAGAGGTAAAAGAAATGAGGAATACGAGAGATGAGGTGGAGGAAGGGTGTAGCGTGGAGAACACACCATGTGGATTTGGTTTGATTTGCCTCGCTTGCAGACTTGTATAGTCTTCGGCTGAGGCAATGTCAGGTTTCCTCACGATATACGTAAGGCTTATAGTAGATAGTCAAGAATATGTAGCCGCACACACACACACACACACACACACACACACACACACACACACACACACACACACACACACACACACACACACACACACACACACACACACACACATACACCTCTCTCCCTTAAACAAACAAACAAATCCGGTCACGCAAAAATACTACTTTAGATAAAACGAAACGACCTGAAGATCGAAACATTTACAAATAGACACAAAGTACTTTCCAAAACAGAGTCCTATACACACAGAAGATCAAAGTCATACATAAGCTTTTTTTTTTTTTTTTTTTTTTTTTTTTTCGAAACGGCACTCGTCCACTTTCTTTCTTGAACACAAAATGGCCTAGTTGTATCCACCTTTATCCACTTTTCATTGAAATATATATATATTTTTTTTCTCCCATAAAATGCCTTTGAAGCTTTCTCGGTAAAGATCATTCCCTGTATTTAAAAAAAATGAAAAAAAATATTACCATTACATTTTCCTTTTCCAAGTTCTTTAAGGAACACCACAACTTTAAGATTAAGCTTTCACTCATATTGAATATACCAACCTTAGCAGTTTCTATAAGAAGATACCACACAGACAAAACCCTAAACTATATATGTGTTCAATTGGCATGTTAGTAAACCTGCTTTCTTTCCTTGACCATCGACTTACTATGAAAAACGATAAAAAAAAACGTAATAATGATACAAACTATTATTTCTAAAATGTATACTTCTATCATCTAAATCCATCAATAATGTATAATCATAATCAAAGGGCATGAGTCTTGATTCTCATATCCTTTGACTATAGTTCATCAACCATATTAAAGTTAGAAAGATATGTACTGATAATAATAATAATAAAAAGAGGAGAAAATGCACTCTTATAATCTATAGGAAGCGTTATAGTTATTACCGGAGAAATATATCCTTTAATCCATAAAGCACAAAAGTATACCTAACATTAATCCTTTCCACCATCAGTAAGCCTTACAATCTACCAACAGAGAGAGTTATCTACT
>BOPN01001253.1:109378-129378 GCA_017312705.2 Penaeus japonicus
AAATGATCACTAAATCACAAAGGTAAGTTGAAATGTTGATTCATTCCGGTTCATTGCAGTCAAGCATTTCAAAATTGGCATAACGGTAACTTTCATCATCCTTGTCTGTTTAGCAAAGGAAATCAATAAAAAAATGCAACCTTTTCGAGCAATGTCGTTGAGATTTTTGAAACACTTTTGATGAAACAGAAGACAAAGATGGCGAGTTGTGACTGTCATGAACTTAAACCTATCAGGGGATGACCATCACGTGACGTCACACTCGTTAACCAATCAACCGCTAATGACGTTATTCGATTAGACCAATCAGAACACCCGCCGGCCGTGGGCAGTCATTCGAATAAACCTATCACTGGCCAGCGACCGTATGAAGCTCCTCGATAATGTCAATCAGTGGCTAATCACCACGTGACGTCTCTCAAAATCAGCCAATCAACGGGCTAAATCTTGTGACGTCACTGAAAATTAACCAATCACCGGGCTAAAATCTTATGACGTCACTACCAAAGGTCTGCCAACTGTCGAATACTTGTGTGACGTCACTCGATCAAAACCATCCACTTGTCAACGCTATTCGTTATATCAATACGCCTAAATATGCTGTGATATGTACTTATATAAGTATGTAGACTTACTCTACTGCATAGCCATAAAGAATTCTGTCTTGTTGCAAATAGGAGGTTTAATTAAATCAATAAGAAAGAGAAATAAAAAAGCACTGAATGATATAGGTATCCAATACTATATACTTAAAAGCTTATCTTAAAACGGTTATAAAAGGGGAATTTGAATAAGAGAAATAAAAAAAAAATTATAGGATTCGATTTTCTTCTTGGTCGAGTCTTGTCTTCAGAGCGATCTAAACCAGTTTCAATTACGTTCTTCAATATAAAACCAATGTTCTTTTCTTATAAGTTTTTGGTTTTATATTCTTCACCTAAACTTAATCTATTCTTATCTATTCCCTTTTGGATTCATCGGTAAAAGTTTTTTTTTTAACACACACACACACACATCATATATACATGTACAAATATATATATTTATATATATATGTAAATATATATATGATAATATTTTTGTCAGAACATATGTTACTTAGACATATATTCTTTTGTATCTAGCTTAAGGGTTCCTTGAGTATCTAAGTTACCTTGAAGACGTGCATCTTATTTAAAATAGGTTAGTACATTATTCATATCTTATTCACTTCATTCATTAGGGTCTTATCATTACGTTCCTTCTCCATTTTCTTATTTCTCTCTTTTCTGTCATTCGTCTTCGTCTATTTTTCTACTTTGCTTTCTTGCCCCTCGTTCGTTGACTAGAATTTGAATTCGAAGTAGACTTAAATTGTTATCTATGTTTCTTCCGCTTATGATGCATTATTACCGTTTTATCTTCTTATTCTCGTTTTATTACCATATTATCTTTCGTCTTTATTTACGCTTGTCCATCCTCTTCTTTCGTTCATTCCGTGTTTTTTTTTTTATTTTTTTTTTTTTATTCTCTTTCAATGTGTATTTCTCTTTTCGTAATCTATATTTTCTCTCTCTATCAGAATTATTACAATTATCACAACATTTGCAATGAAACGCGTTTTCTATTTCGTCTGCATTCGTTCCCCGTGACCCCTCATGTGAACAAAGGCACGCAAGCAGGCAAGCACACGTCTTCCCCCCCCCTCTACCCCCCCCCCCCTCCCTTCCCCCCCTCCCCAACCTTCCTTGTCACTTCCTCCCTACTCACTTTTCTTCCTCCTACCCCTACTACCCCTTCCGTCCCTCCTCTCTCCTCTACCTTCTGTCCCTCTCCCCCCTCCTCCCACCCTCCCTTCCTCCCTCCCTCCCTCCCTCTCCCTTCCCCTCTCTTCTACTTCCTTCCTTTCCCTCCTCCGCTACTGCCTTTTCTTTCTCCCTCCCTCGTTTCCTCCCTCCTCCTACTCCACCTCCTCCTCCTCCTCCTCCCCTTCCCTCCCTCCCCTAACTCCCTATCTTTCTCCCTTGTCCCTTGCTTAGCCCCCCTCTCTACCCCCCTACCCCCTCTCCCGCCACGCCCTTTGTAGCAAAGTGGAGTCGTTTCCCACACACTGATCCACAAGCCAATGCTAATTTCCCTTTCTCATGTGGAGTCTTTGCAATAGCAAATGATCTCTATCTATCTATCTATCTCTGTCTCTATCTCTTTCTCTCTATCTCTCTCTTTCTCTATCTCTCTTCCTCTCTATATATATCTATCTCTATCTCTTTCTCTCTGTCTCTCTCTCTATGTCTATCTATCTATCTCTCTCTTCTCGTCTCTCGTTCTTCTTGTCCTCTTCATTCTATCGTGGAAGCAGATGAAGAGAAGGGGAGGAAAGGGGGGGTTTGGGAAGAGGAAGGGGGGAAGGAGGAGAGGAGGGAAGAGGAGGAGGAGGAGGGGGAGGAGGAAGAAAGAAGAGGAGGGTTTCCCTGGAGGGTAGCAGGAGAAAGGGGAAAGCTTTGCATTCCTTCTCCTCTCCTCCTTCTCCTCCTCTAACCTTTCCTCTTTTCTCTCCTCCTCTTGCTCCCTCTTCCTTCACTTCCACTCCTTCTCCTCCTCTCCACTTCCACCTTCTCCACCTCCCTCTCCACTCCCAGCTCCTCGACTACTCCCCGCCCTCTCTCTACCTCCTCTCCACCTCAATCTCCATCTCCATCTCCTCTCCTCTCCACCTCCTCCACCACCGCTTCCACCCGCTCCTCCACTGTCACTTTCCCGTACTGGCGGACTCCGTGACCTCCGCCGTAACGCCAAAGCATTGATCTTACTCTCTTCCCATACTCTCTCTCTCTCTCTCTCTTTCTCTCTCTCTCTCTCTCTCACTCTCTCGCTCCTCCCTTTCATTTACTCCCCTACTACCGACCTCCCCTCTTCCCCCCTTCTACCCCTTCTACCCCTCCTCCTCCTCCTCTTCCTCCTCCGCCTCCCCCTCTTCCTCCTTCGCGCCACCCTCCTCCAACCCCTCCTTCTCCCCCTATCCCTCTTCCCCTCCTCCCCCCGCCCCCCAACACCCACGCGTTCACGAGGTCTCTCTCTCTCTCTCTCTCTCTCTCTTTCTACACGCCGGCCGGCTCTGCTCTCGCGTCTATAATGGATCCAGTTTTCGGTGACGTTATCATTCAGTCTTCCCTATTTATCACTTGTTTTCATCATCATGTTGTAGTTGATTATGACTATCATTATTGTTATTATTATTATCGATATTATTATTCTGTATTTGCTGAAATGTCATTGGTTATTATTTCCGGTTTCGTAGAGAGAGACGGAATATCGCGAGGGTGTAGGGGTGGGATTGGGGGGAGGGGTTGGGGGAGGGGAGGGGGAGGTCTGAGAGGGGAGTTTTGAAGGTTATTAGGGGGGGATGAGGGGGGGGGGGAGAGAAAGGGTTAAAAGAGAGAGTGGTAGGTAAGGGGTAGGGTGGGGGAGGCAGGGGTGAGGAGAGATAGCAATGGAAGGGAGAGAGGAGGGATAGTAATGGAGAGGGGGATAAGGGAGGGGGAAGGAGAGAGGGAGGGGGGGAAAATGGTTAAGGTCATAGTCCCATGATAATTGTAATAATCCCTAGAAATTAAGAGACTGTTGTTCATCTTACGGTTATCTTTCCTCGCTTTGTTTAACCTTTACGCGCGATATGTCATGCAAAAATTTGCATGACATTGATGGATTAACCTATGCATATCATTCAATGGTTCGATTAGGATCTTTCTTTGCTTATTCTTTCCTATAAGAAATTGTCTGTCTTTTCCTCATAGTTTTTTTCGTTTTTTTCAATCTTCTATTTTTCTTTTCTCTTTCTCTCTTTCGGTCGTTTTTTTCTGTCGTTTTGTTCCCTGCGTTTGCTCTTTCTCTTTCTTCCTCTATATGTAAAGTGATCTTTCTCTCTTTCTATATATCCATTTATCTTTCTCTCATTTTATATATCTACTTATCTTTCTCTATTTCTAGATATCTATCCATCTTTCTCTCTTTCTATATATTGATCTTTCTCTCTTTCTCTCTTTCTATATATTTATTGATCTCTGTCTGTCTTTCTCTCTGTTTAAATATGAATCTCTCTCTCTCTCTCTCTCTCTCTCTCTCTCTCTCTCTCTCTCTCTCTCTCTCTCTCTCTCTCTCTCTCTCTCTTTCTCTCATGCTCTCGCTCGCTTGCTCTTTCTCCACTGTGTTATTTACTCAGGCAGCCGGTTCCCTTACCTTATTCATGTTACTCACAATTTCCTCATGCACTCACAAACACACTCTCATGATTTTTTTGTTTATTTTTGTTTTTGTTTATGTATAGAACTTTTTTTTTTTGATTTTTTAAACTTGTCTCACTGTTATGGTTTATTTGGATTTTATCATTCATTTGTGTATATTTTTTTAAGGTATTTTTACGAAAATATATTTTATATATGCTTTTTTTTTATAGAAATACTATACTTGGCAACTTTCCACTCTTATACAAAGACGACCTCAAGATACGACCACGCTTTTCCAGTGTTGCCAATGTCGGGGTATGCGTTTTTTTTTCCCCCTTTTTCTCATTCTCTCCCTCCCCCCCTAATTCCCCCTTACCCCCCCTTACCCCTCTTATCCCCATTACAGCTGCATGACAGTCGCAACGTCTTCTGAATCATTCGAAATCTGAATGGAAATTAAAAAAAAAAAAAAAAAAAAAAAAAAAAAAAAAAAAAAAAAAAAAAAACGTGAAGCGAAGGAGAAATTATCATCATTATCGTTACTGAGAGTAATCGTAATTACAATCATAATCAATAACGGTATTGAAGGAATTCGACGTGAAAAGAAATCAATAATGAAGAATTCTACCGAAAGATCTGGAAGTGCATGACGCATGGCGAACAACGAGGAAAGAGTAATCGGCGAGGAGGGGGAGGGGGGGGGATGAGGTTAGGATGAGGGGAGGATGGAGGGAGGAAGGGTAGGATGAGGGGAGAGATGAAGAGAGAAAGGATAGGCTGAGGGGAGAGGATAGGATGAAGGGAGAAAGGGGGTAGGATGAAGGGAAGAATTTAGGATGATGGGAAATAAAAGGGTTTGGAGGGTATGGGTGACTAGGATGAGGAAGACGAAAGGAGAAAGATAGATGCAAGGAATAGGAGAGGAAGAGAGAGAGAAAAAAAAGGAGAAGGTGAGGGGGATAAATACAAAGGGGAAGGATGCAAGAAGAAGAGTAGATGGTAGGAGGGAAGGAGAGGGGGTGAGGGAAGAAAAGGGGGGAGAGATAGAAGGTAGGAAATGGAGAGGGAGAGGAGGGAGGAGAGGAAGCGAGAGAGGGGAAGGAAGGGGTAGAGAGGAAGACTAAAGACTGGTGGAAAGTGGGGAGGAAGGAGGGACTGGAGGGAGTGGAATAGGGAGGGATGAAGAGGGATAGAGAAGGGGATAGAGAAAGAGAGAAGGATGGAAAGGGGTAGGGGGGAGGGAGAGGGGTAGAGGAAGGGAGAGGAAAGGGGGTAGGGAAAGAGGAAGGGATGGAGAGGTGTAGGGGGGTGGGGGGTGGGGGTGGGGGGTAGCAACACTGGAATCAACGTTCTTAAAGCTGACATGCTGTTAACCGCGGCTTTGTGAAAGGAGGGTCGTCTCATTCCCATTCATTTCTTTCTCATCTTCTTTTCTCTCTCTCTCTCTCTCTCTCACTCTCTCTCTCTCTCTTTCTCTCTCTCTCTTTCGCTTTCTTTCTTGTTTCTCTCTCTCTCTCTCTCTCTCTCTCTCTCTCTCTCTCTCTCTCTCTCTCTCTCTCTCTCTCTCTCTCTCTCTCTCTTTCTCTCTCACACACACACTTTCTCTCACCCTTTCTCCTTTACCTAATACCCATGTGGCCAAGGTTCCCTGCAATACACTCGCTATCGTAAACAATCTAAGTACTACAGTAAAGAACAATAATAATCAAAAGAATAATAATAATTAAGAAGACGAAGAAGGAGAAGAAAAACGACCTATCAGCATGGCGTGGCTAATCGACCCCGTGCATCATCGTGTGTTTATCTACCTTTCTTGCACAGTTGCACAATTCTGAAACAGCCAATCGAACAAGACTGCATTCGAGTTGACAGATGGATTGTCAATTTTCGCTTGTCAAATTCCTGCATTCGAGATTCTATCGTTTATCGTTTTGTTTTGGCACTTGGAAATGATTGTTTGTTTTAAAGCAAGGGAGATTTGCTGTTGTTGTTTTGAGTGTGTTTATTTTTTATTCTTTCATTTTTTTATTTTTTTTCATTTTCTACATGTCTTGTGATGTTCTCTTCTCCTTTCGTTATCTCTTTTTCCTTTTATCTGTGTCTTTCACTCTCGTTCGCTCTTTCGTTCTATCACTCACTCACTCTCTCTCTCTCTCTCACTCACTCACTCTCTCTCTCTCTCTCACTCACTCTCTTTATTGATCTTCCTATCTCTCGCTCTCCCTTCTCTCATAGCTTCATTCCCATATCCAAGCCCCCTCTACCCTCCCCCACCCTTCCCCTCCCTATGAATTCCTGTCAGTATCATGCAAAGCCTCCCCTCCTCCCCCCCCCCATCCCCTCTTTACCCAATAGGTTAAACCCCCCTCACTCCTAACCGCCTTCACCCCTCCCCCCCCTTCACCCTATTCCGGTAACACGCTCACTCTGCCCTTGAAAATCAATGGGTCTCTCTCTCTCTCTCTCTCTCTCTCTCTCTCTCTCTCTCTCTCTCTCTCTCTCTCTCTCTCTCTCTCTCTCTCTCTTTCTCTCATTCTCTTTGTCACTCCTTCCTGCTCTCCCTTCTTTTTCTATTTGCCTATCTCTCCCTCATTCCTAAATTCATATCTGTGTGCTGACTGTTTTCTTTTCTTCCTTTGCTCTTTCTCCCTCAATCCGTCTCTCCTTCTCCTTTCTACTTACCCTCCCTCCCTCCCTCCTCCTCTTCCTTCCTATTCCCTCTTCCTCCCTCCCTCCTTCCTATTTACTCTTCTTCCCTCCCTCCCTTCCTATTTACTCTTCTTCCTTCCCTCCCTTCCTATTTACTCTTCCTCTTTCCCTTCCTTCCTTCCTTCCTATTCACTCTTCCTCCTTCCCTCCCTCCCGCTTGTGACTCACCTAAGACAAAAAAAAAAAAGAGAAAGAAAGAATAAAAAAAAAAAAAGCCACGCCGGTAAAGCCATGTGGACAGAGGGAGCCAGTGTTGTTTATTATAGATCGGATCCCTTTCACTTCCCTAATCCTTTACTTATATTCTCTCTCTCTCTCTTTCTTTTTCTTTTTTTCATCATCTTTCTCTTTCTTTCTCTTCTGATATTCATAAACTTTTTTTCGCTATTATTCTCTTTATATATCTCTCTATCTCTCTCCGTCTTTTTTCCCTCTCTCTCTTTCGGTCTTTCAACTCTCATTCTCTATCTATCTTTCTCTGCCCTCCTTCCTGCTATAGTTTTCTCCTATGCTCTTTACCCCTTTCTCTCTCTCTCTCTCTCTTCCCCTCCCTTACCTAACCTCCCCTGCCCCCCCCCCCCCCATTACCCCTACCCCTCAGGGGGAGAGAGAGAAAATCAATAGTTTAACCTTGAAAATGTCCCCCCTCTTCTAGTTCTTTTCTTCTCGTTTTCTTTGCTATGTTTATTCTCGTTCGTGTTGCATGGACAATAATTGAATCAATTAGCAGTGAAATTGCAATGAAAAAACGACGGTATGGTACTCGTAAAATGTTTTTTTTTATTTTTTTATTCTCCTTTATTTTTTTCTCTCTTTTATCTATTGCATTTTTGAACCCGTCTAGAATGTTCGATTTTAATGACATATTTACGACACTTATAGCTTGTATTCTTGACTAGATTAATAGTGATAGAAGCGTAGATATTGAACACCTTAATATTTCGACTAGCTTCGACCTAACTTTGACACACGAGTGACTTAGGAGATTCAATCGATTTCATGGCGATTCCTTTTGGCTTTTCATTTCGTTGTCCCGCTCTTCTTTTTTCTTTTTTACAATTTTTTCATTTTTATCACTGATATATTTAAACACACGGTGATGCACTGATAAGATTCTATACGCCTCTTTATCTGATATATATAGATACATATAGATACACACACACACACACACACACACACACACACACACACATCTATATATACATATATATATATATATTGTTACGATCAATTATTCTCCACCAAAGGAAAGAAAAAGAAAAAGCTCACTAAGAAGGAGCAAAGGATGACAAAGAAATAGATTCTTACTAATAGATCCTTAGGATGTTTGTCCGAAAGGTTCACTATATCCATAAACCAAGGCTCACATTCTAGAACCCCTTCAAGACAAGCGCTTTTGGGAACTGTTAAGACAGTCTCAGCCGCTCTCTCTCGCTCTCTCTTTCTCTCACTCTCTCTCTAAGACAGTCTCTCTCTCTCTCTCTCTTTCTCTCTCTCTCTCTCTCTCTCATGAAACTTCTAATTTTGAATTCTTGGCTATCTACTTTACCTAGAAAAAATAAATAAATAAAAAGAATTACCAGCCCAAAAATAAGCCTAAAGTTTGGTTTCAGAAAGACTTATTTTCCTAGAGACATGAAGGAAATAAGACTTATTGAAAAGATCCTTAAGGCCTAAATTGCTGGCTAATCTATAGGTAATCTCGAGCTTACAGTCTACGTCTTCTCCTTTTTAACCAGAGAATTAAGCTAAAATTCGTATACCCTTTTTTTCTTGTTCATGTTTTGTCCTTAAATTTACCTTAATTTATTTTTTTAAGACTAATTCTATTTTATTTTTGTTATTTTATATCTCTAATTCACTCGTTGTATCATCTCTCTCTTTCTCTCTCTATCTCTTGCTCCCCTTTCTTTCTAAAAAATGAATATTCCGTATTTGTTAATGAAAAAAGTGATAATGTTAACAATTATGAAAAAATATACGCACGCAGACTTTACTTCTGATCAAGTAAAAAAAATGTATTTCAATTCAATTTTCTCATAATCTAAAGCTTTCATTCCTTATCAATGATCGAATATCTCCTTTCTTTGAGGATCAATTGCAAAGAACAATTAGTATGAATGTCTTCGTGTGTATTTCCAAATTATGATTGCTTATTTTCTCAAGATAATGTGTATTTATTGTGTAATTCTTATGTCGCTTTCATTGTTTAACTGTTAATAACTTTACGCTTTTTCGTTCATTCGTAATTCCTTTCGCAATATTCAACATCAGTCAATCACTAAATCTTCCTCTGAGCTTAATTCGTGAATAAATTGCTGAATATTACCATCAATCTTTTCGATTTCATGACAATGATTAATTGCCCCTCCTGACAAAAAATAAAAATAAAAAAAGAAACATTACAGCTACATTCAACATTTTAATCTAACAATCAATAGGGAACTTGTTAATTACGCCATACAACATTCTGCTGGAAAAAAGACATATATAAAAAGACATATATAATTCGTAAATGCACTGCACACTCACACATGCTAACGTACAAGTATTTGCCACATCATTTCCCGTTAGTTTAAGTATCCCCTAATATTTTGTTTCTCCCTCGTAAATTCTCGTTTTCTGTTGTTGCTGTTTTTCCATTCCTAAGAACCTACAGTTTCAACATTCCATTTCATTTCTTGCTGCCTTTACCTTCTATTTATAAATCACGTTTATCTCTTTCTCTATACCTATGCTTTCCCTTCGTTTTATACACACTCTTGCGTAACACTAATAACACAAACATAATAAACTATCACAATTCAAACGCAAAAATTCCTGGAATTCTTATAGTCATACGCGTCGCCTCGGCTCTCAATTCAACAAGTTCAAATACACACGCTCTGTGCAGAAGCATCCTTCATCAATTTTTTTCCCCTCTATACCTTTTCTTAATAATGTGAATAACAACAAACATGCAATTATGAAATCTTTTTCTTAGATCTGATCATATTCTATCTGGACTTAGTCTGATGTTCCCTATTTATCTTGTTTATCTGTAGAAGTTAATGTGTTCTGTCTTGTTGTTCACTTGGAAATGTAAATCATGTTTTGTGGATAGTTTGTGCAAATGCAAGCATGTTTCACTCCTATTGCTTGGTTTGTGAATACCAGAACGAAGTTTTACTCCTAAAGGCTAGTTTAAAACTTGTTTCTGGATGCCAGCTAGATGTTTCACTGCTAAAGGTTGGGTCAAGTTTGTTTGGTGAATACTAGCTCGGTGTTTCACTCCTGAAGGCTACTTTGAGTCTTGTTTGTGAGTAATAACTGGATGTTTCACTCCTAGATGTTAATTCAAGTTTTGTTTGTGAGTACTAGCTCGGTGTTTCACTCCTGAAGGCTACTTTGAGTCTTGTTTGTGAGTAATAACTGGATGTTTCACTCCTAGATGTTAATTCAAGTTTTGTTTGTGAGTACTAGCTCGGTGTTTCACTCCTGAAGGCTAGTTTAAGTCTTGTTTGTGAGTGCTAGCTCGGTGTTTCACTCCTGGAGGCTAGTTTGAGTCTTGTTTGTGAATAATAACTGGATGTTTCACTCCTAGAGGTCAATTCAAGTTTTGTTTGTGAGTACTAGCTCGGTGTTTCACTCCTGAAGGCTAGTTTAAGTCTTGTTTGTGAGTTCTAGCTCGGTGTTTCACTCCTGGAGGCTAGTTTAAGTCTTGTTTGTGAGTACTAGCTCGATGTTTCACTCCTAAAGGCTAGTTCAAGTCTTGTTTGTGAATGCCAGCTCGATGTTTCACTCTTAAAGGCTAGTTCAAGTCTTGTTTGTGAATGCCAGCTCGATGTTTCACTCCTAAAGGCTGGTTTTAGTCTGTTTGTGAATACCAACCCATTGTAACACCTATGGGTTGGTTAAAGTCTCTGTCAAACTATCTCATAATGCACTTCTTCTTTTGCTAATACTGCCTGCATGCCGACACGTTTCATGTGTGTGTATGTGTGTGTGTGTGTTTGTGTGTGTTTTCAAATATTGTTATGTTTTCTTGATTAAACAAAAATTAAATTACTCCCTCATACAAGCTTTTCCACAATCATACAAGCACACATCAACACTGAATTTCTTTGTTGATAAAAAAAGAAAAGAAAAAAAAGTAGATGAAATATAAAATCATTTCTTTGTTCCTCGCATTTCCTGTAAAATTCCATGAACTCCTTTGTCCACATTGTTTTATTTTTATTTATTTATTTTTATTTTTTTTCTTGAGGAAAGACAGACAATTCTATCGCCGCATTTATCATCATCACCCTTTTTATCCTCACCCTACCTTCGTTATCGTTATATTGCAATCGTCTTTATCGTAGCATCATCATTATCACCATTACCTTAATGACCAATCGAAAAAAGAAGATGAAGAAGTCATAATCTTTTTTTTCACAATCATTACCATTTCACAGTCATCGTTTGTCCGAACCGGTAAAGTTTTGTTCGATTTCGTCGCTTCTTGACTTCGACCTTGTATCTATCGCCTATTTTTTATTTCCGTATGTTCTTAATGAGCAAAACATTCCTCAATCTATCGTCGTTTTTTCTTTATATTTACTTCATCTGTAAAAAATCGTATTCGTTTCGTATCATTCATAAAACATAACGCATTCTTGAAAAAAAACAAAAACACTTCCTTTTTTTTCTTTCCCTGTCTTTTTTTTTCTTTTAATTCATTTTCATATTATTATTCTTTCCTTCCAAGCTTACGACAAACTCTATTTTCTTGCGAACTATAAAAAGAACATTTTTCTTTGATAACTCATATCGTTATATAATTCATGACTCCAAGGTCTTTACAGAAACATAATGTGTGTATCTACATATAATTATAGTCTACTCAGCAGCAATAAGCTTATTTACCTCCTATTAATAATATTGATAATGATTAATAATGATCATGTGAGAGATAATAATGATAATGATAGTGATAGTAATATTGAAAATGACAATAAGAGCAATGATGATATTAGTAATAGTAATAATGGTAGTAGCAATAAAACTAATAATAATAATAATAATAATAATAATAGTAATAGTAATGATGATAATAGTAAAGATGATAGTTTTCATTTCTGAAAAAGGACAATAGAAGAATGATATTGAGCATAATAATAAATTAATAAAGATAACATTTCAATATCTTTTCGTTTTGATATTCCAGCATTGTTCATGGCCACTTGTCTCTTAGATAAGAAATAGAATAGATAAATAAATGAAAGCAACAAAAAAACAAAGGATGAAATTTTAACGATAATTGATAACAAGATTTTTTTTTCTTCTTTTTTTTCTTTTCTTAACAGACAAAAAGACAAGATGGGGAAATCAATTCTTGGAACACGAAGAGGGGAAGCAGAAGAGGGGGAAAGATAATGATAATAAAAAAAGAACAAGTAGAAAAAGAGACTAGGAGATAATAATGATAATATAATTGATTATATATCATTATGATATTTTTTTTTAGGTGGGATCTCCCCTTCCCCTCCCTCCCCTCCCCCCAACGGTGGGTAACTGTCGGTGGGTCTCTATTTTTAATTATTTGTTATCAATACTGGAATATCAAAATGCCTATAAATGATAAAGAAATATAATAGTAATAGTAATAATAATAATAATAACAATGACAATAATAATGAAAATAATGATCGCTTATTCAAAAAACTTATTTTGTTTCCTACACCAACTTTTTTTTCTTTTTCTTTTTTAATTAATATTATATCATACCTATCCTTAATCCTAACCTTAATTAACTGTTTTCCGATCCTTAACCTAATTAGTTATATAAACGTTTCAACGTTCTACGCGTATAAAAAATTCACCCAAGAGAGCATTAATCATTCAAATATGTTTTAATTAGAATGGTAATTATTAAAAGAAAACAATTTTCAGGGACTTCACAAGATCAAAAATCCCGCGCGACCCTGATTGGCTGTTTCCCCAAGTTGAATCAGCCAATCAGCGCGTCGAGATTGCGCTGCGTTGGTGATCACATTCGAAAATGAACTAAACTTTAAAAAGGTAGTTATATTTTTTACTGATTCGAAGGTTATTGAGCCCCTTTTAACTGCATATAAGATTAAAACATTCTCACTATATGAAACCACAGCTATTTTCGCCTTTCGTTGTTCTTTTGCTTTCATATCTCTCTCCAGCTTTCATTCACACTCCGTCAGCGCTTCTTCGCTCACTCTCCGTTCCATTTTTTTTTTTTTTTTTTTTTTTTGTGCTTATTCTATACTTTCCTCCGCCTGACGTCTTTCTTATCTCTCTAATTCTTTTATCTTTATTCTATAACCTTTATATACCCGTTCGCATCGTCATTTCACATAAAACCATCACATGATTTTCGCAAAACATTTTTATCTTTCTATATCTATGTAGCGCTTTCGTGCTCGATCATGACTAGATGTTGTGAATGTCAAAATACCATATTACTGTTTCATGTTCTACTTGCTGTTCTTTGCCTTTCACCGTATATATAATATGTATATATATACATACATACATATATATATAATCACTTTTGTTGTTATTTCTACTTTAAACATCACCATTTTACCGTCTACTTGCACTCTCTCTCTCTCTCTCTCTCTCTCTCTCTCTCTCTCTCTCTCTCTCTCTCTCTCTCTCTCTCTCTCTCTCTCTCTCTCTCTCTCTCTCTCTCCCATACACATATTAACTGATACAGAGGCAATTGTATGAAATCACAGAAAAATCAAAATGTTCTCTCTAATATTGACGTCAAAACCCATCAGTGACGTCATAATCCGTGACGTCATGCAACTGCGCTGCTACAATAGTAATGAAAAAAAAAATCTACGGAAGAGTAGTAATAGCAATAACAACAATGATAATAAGTAGAATATCTAAATCCTACCAAATAAAGGAAAAACAGGTAAGGAAATAATTTCGTGAGGATCGCCTTAATTTTAGCACCTATGAACAATACTATTGACTCTTGTGGGATGCACATTTATGTATTCGACTATTAAGGACTAAAGAAACATGTAATGATAATAGTAATAAAAATGGAACGAGAATAAGATCAATTGATAAAATAAAATAAAAATTGCAAAGGGTGGGAAGATGGTGGGACTCGGTAGGGGGGGTGTATGGGAAAGGGGGGGGGGGTTCTTCTCCCTCTCTCGTTATCCGAAAATCCTCCCTTCTTACTCCCTATTTATGGAATGAAGGAAGAGGGAGAGAGAAGGAGAGGGGAGGCAAGGAAGAGGAGAAGGAGATGAACTTCCCAATACATAATTTTTTTTTCTTTTTTTTATATATCCATTTTTTTAAGACATATAATCTATACCTATATAGAACTAACTTTTGCTCTTCCAAATCCTTAAGATTTTTATTTCTTCTTGCTATTTCCTCGGAGAAAAAAAAAAGAAAAAAAAAATCACATCCTAAAATTAAATCAAAACAAATATTTTGCTGAGAAGTCTTCCAGCGAAAGGTGATCATAGCAACTAGCAATTATTGAGGTAAATAGGGAAACGTTGTTGATAAATAGGTGGAAAGTATAAACCATGAGAGTTAAGAGAATAATATCATAACAAACAACAAAGGAACAAAATGACAAAACGAGTCGAGAATTATATTTGAATTCAAAATTAATTGAGATCTGAGGGGGTTACTAATCTTTTTTTTTATTCTATGAATACGATATACGAGCCTTAGTATCGAATGCCCTCTGGCGTCATAACGAGGGCTCCCGAAATAGCCTCCGCGAAGATCCACTTTGCGTATGAGACTGAAGAGGACTCAGTCATTGCCTGCGCTGGATGTAAACCACCAGTGCCGTCAGTTGTAAACCACCCGCTACTGTTTCAACAAAAAAAATAGAAAGAATGAAATACCTGTATTAAATTTTGGCGAATGGGAGATAGAATATAAGAATATAGGTGGGATGGATAGGAAAAAAATAAAAGAAATGTAAGAACAATAAGGAGAAAATCCTCTATTCATAAATCTAAATAAAAGAATTAAAAAAAAAGGACGGTACAATATATGTTTGTTTTTTAAAAGGACAAAACACACACACATACTCAAGATCAATTTTTTTTAAAGAGATCAATGACATCTATGAATACTTGGGAAGTCGACGTCACAATGATAATATTGACAACAAATAAATAAAAAAAGAAAGGAAACTAGATGCTAAGATCACCCATAGAACAAACAAACAAACAAACAAACAAACAAAAAATATTACGTAATCGCTACTTGGTTCTTTACACATATGATAAAAGGAGTATAAAAAAAAATGAAAAAAAAAAAATATTGGAAAGCAATAATAGCAATAAAATAAATTACAAAAAAAGCAAAGAAAATATATGTCACACTTATCACCCCATGCAACAACTTTATCTAGTTGATAATAAAATGGACTTAGATGTCTTTGTGCGAGGGTTCAATATTGTTGCGTTTCTTAATTTTTTTTTCTAAATGACGATTAAGAAAAAACACCGAATTTATTTATTTTCTAGATTAAACATTAAATCACTATAACGACTTTTAATACTTTTGCTCTCTCTCTCTCTCTCTCTCTCTCTCTCTCTCTCTCTCTCTCTCTCTCTCTCTCTCTCTCTCTCTCTCTCTCTCTCTCTCTCTTTCTTTCACTCAAAATGTGCGTGCAATTATGTGCGTTCGGTGTGTTAAGTGAAGTTGAATTCTTAACCTCCTAAGGTTAAAATCTTATTCACAAACTCATGATTTCTTCAAATTTTTACTTTACTTTAAGTCTTAAAACTTAAACGGGATAATCGAACACAGAGCATTCCTTAATACCTTAGCTAAGTTTATGTGTTCATAATGGGACTTAGATATTTAAAATCTAAAAATAGACACGGAAATATAGAATATGTGTATATATCTTTTTTTTGGGGTAGCTTTTTTTTAAATGTATCTTTTAAGTAACATTTATTTCGCATCACAGGCATTTTAACACGCAACGTTCTTTCATGAAAAGAGAAATATTTTCTAAATTCAATGAATCTTATATGTTGTTTTTTTTCGTTTTTTTTTTCTTATTTTTTCGACATAAAAAATTCATCGAACTACCATTTGCAATTTCGCCTTTTAACATCCGGCACATTTTTCTGTCAGAGAAATATGTGCCGGTTATTATATATATATATATATATATATATATATATATATATATATATATATATATATATCCACACTTTAAAAAGAGGTTAGTTGTAAAAATGCCAATCAGGCTAAACTTATCAATATTATCAATACCATTATCCTAAAATAAAAAATAAAAAAAACATAATCTCAAGTCTAAAAATACACCTCGATACAAGGTTAGTCTGCGGTACCTATCACACACTTTTTTCAATGTCTAAAAGGCACGATTTAACAACTAATAAAACTCCATACAGCTACACACTCTCCCTTTTAACATTACTGAATCATTCTCTATGTCTTTTTCAGTATTATCTGTGTTCATTTCTTTTTTTATTCTTATTTCTTGCGTCATTTCTGTAAGTCCGTTTCTCTCTCTCTCGTTTTCTTTACGTGTTTTCGATCTTTTCCAAAATGTTACGTAATCTATCTTCCTTTCCATATACTATTTATCTAATAAAGTTTAAAATGGAGAAAAAAATCGAAAGGACATTTTCATAAATGGAAAATCATCAATTTACAATCGAAGATAAAGTTAATTCTAATATATAAAAAAAACTCCCATAATCTTTCTCGTTTTCTATAACATCTTCGTTTTCTATATCTCCGTTTTACACGATTCCCCGTTTTCTATATCTCAATTTTCTTTCCTTTCCCCCCTTTCTTAAACTCTATGGAGCTTTATAGAATATATTTTGTATCTACTGTTTTAGTGTAATTCTTATAACAGCCATATTCGGGTAATAAGGGATTGGGGAAAATTATGGGTACATTAGAGGCGGGAGACGGTAGTAAAATCATACTAAAATTTGAATTCCTGTTTAGGTTAAGGATAAGGAGGGAGGGAAGGAAAAGGTGTAGGGGATGTAAAGTAAAAGATAAAAGTAATGGTGACGATAATAATAGCAATAATATCATCATTACTATCGCCAGCGAATTGGAATAGGGGGGAGGTGGGTAGGGGTAGAGGGGGGATCTGGAGGTGTTATTTCATATTGTGCGTTTTATTGTCTCGAAGGAATGATACGAGCCGCAGAATAATTTAAAAAAATAATAATTAATAACAAAAAAAACTAATATATGTCACGGATAAAAAAAAAGTCACCGCCAGTTCATTAAAATTAATTAAAAATACACTATAGTAGGTCAGAAAAAGACTAAAGAAAAATGACACACTACTGAAATACAGTTCAGACCACAGAATATAGCGCGAAATACAACACCAAAAGAGGAAGATTAAGAGGAGTTAACTGTATCATACACGTTGGAAACAAAAACTGCTATGCAACTTTCAAAAATGTGTATGCAACAGTTAAAAAAAAAATAAATAAATAAAAATAAAGACATATAAAAAGAGTTGAAACATAATGAAAATAAAACCTCTTCAACTTCCTCCCCTTAAAACAAAATGAAAAGAGAAAAAGAGAGAGAGAGAAACAGAGAAGGAACTTAAATAAAAGAGAAAGGAGAAGGGGGTTGGGGAGAGGAACTACCCTCCTCCTCCACCTCCATCTTTATTCCCTTTTAATCTTCAATTTCCTATTTCCCTCTTCTCTATCTCACTCCCTTCGCTAAGGCAGCACCAAACAAGAGCCAAAGAAGAAACGAAATAATGGTAATAACAATAATAACAACAATAAAACAAAAAATTAATGGCTAAATTTAGAGAGAGAAATAAAGGTTATTAGATTTAACCTTAATATTTCTCCCCCTTTTAGAGTGATCTTAAAATAATACAGAACGAATCAACAGAACTCCTATCATCATTATGATTAATTTTTCCTTAATTGTAATCGTTATCATTATTTTCTTTTAATCCCAGCGCTATCATCATTACTGCTATTATCGTTTGCCTTTGACTTAATCTATCGTTTGACTAAATATTATGAAAAGTGAAGTTGCGATAGATAGATTTTTTTTTTAATACTATAGGCCTATCGTTTCGCTTGTGGTGAAAAACATATTTTTATTTTTCTTCCTTTCTTCTACGTTTACGAATAAGTGTTAAGCATAAGTGTTAAGAAAGACGGGAAGAAGAGACACAGAATAATCTGCAGTTATCTTCTTCTCTTCTCTCTTCTCTATGACGAAGAAGTAAGTGGATAAGTGAAGTGATAAAAACTAGAAGGAACAAAGAAGGGAAAAATGATTGATTTTTTTCCCCTTTCCTTTCTTTGTTTCTATTACTTATCTTCTTTTTTCTTTTGCTTTATCTTTTATTTTCACTTCTATTATCCTCATTACTTGTCCTATCTTTTCTTCTATTTCTTCTCTTTCTTCTTCTCTCTTTCGTTATTTCTCCACAAGCGAAAGTGGTAACGGCTTCGTTATTCTTCTGTTTTTTTTCGCTTACATCTACGTACGTCAGTTTTTGTTTTTTGTTTTTTAGCTTTATTTTTTTTTAACCTTATTCATTACCTTAGCTATTATCTAATAATAATGAAATGGTTATAGTTCACTGATAAAAAAAGAAAAAAGAATTATTCATTGTCTTCATTCTCCTTTTTTTTTCTATCACTGTTTCAAAAAGACTCTTCAGCTTATGCTATTCTTTCACGAAACTATACTCAGAATTTTCAAAATTCGTCCCTTCCTAGAAAAAAAATAAATAAAAAAAGATACAGCTAACCTACATTCCACATTCTTCTACTCTATCCCTTCTCCCCCTCCCCCCCCACCCCACCCCACGCAAAAAATCTGTCAACACCATTTTTTTTTTATCCCTGTTCCCCCCTTTTTTTTAATACATACACACATATATATTTGTTTCTTTTTCTGTAACATTCTATACATGCTGACAGCCTGCCCGGTTTTTTTTCCCTACCTCTCCCCTAACGTCAAGCTCTACCTATTTCCGGGTCTAGCAATTGAGAGCCTTTTACCTACAAAAAGACAATAAAGAAAATGAATAGAGATTTAAAAAAAAGGAATATGCACAAAAAAATATTGTGAAAATTGAGAGACTATCTTTTCATCTATATATATATTTATTTTTTTATTTTATTTTTTCTTACTTCCTCTATAATTCCACTCTTGTTTAAGGATCTCACGTGACTTTCAACACTCAAGATAGATTGATAGATTGACCGCTGGAAAGTTGCAATTCTATATAAGGGACAATTCTATATAAGGGAAGAGAGATAGATAGATAGACAGAGAGAGAGAGAGAAAGAAAGAAAACAAAATATATGCTACAGTCTAAAATCAATAAGTACAGTCTTTCCTAGTCACTCAAAAAAAAAAAAAAAAAAAAAAAAAAAAAGCTTATCTCACATGTCAAATATCAAGCTCAGAAGAAAATAAACATATCAAATCTTTACAGAAAAGCAGAGGAAACCATCTTCATGTACTATCATACCTAATTTGAATCTTCTATATTTCCTAATGATAAAATTCCACAACATCTTTAGGCCAACACTCAGTTATAAAGATGTTTATTAGTTGTTGTTTTTCTTCATGGAATCAACTCTTTGATATAAAAAAAAAGAACAATGCCTATACCTTCGAAATGCTCATGCTCATTTCCTGCTCATTGAAAAAGAAAGAAAAGACGAAGAAGAAAGAAGAAAAAGATAAACAGTACATAGAAAAAAAAGAGAAAAGAACAGAAAGGAAGATTATATATTTATATATATATATATATATATATATATATATATATATATATATATACACTGAAAAAAGAAACTAGAAAATAGTCTATATAATAGTGCCTACTTTCCAGCGGTGACACATACATTGTACTGGTTTAGCCTCTATGTATTTCTGGGAATCACCATTAGCCATTCACTATTCATTCCTATCCTCATTATAATCTCTATCTCATTTACCTTCTTTTTTTCTATTTATATTTTTTTCACTTCCACATTTTTCATTATACATTTCATTGGCAAAGGAAGAATAAATAAATGAAAATGCAAAGCG
>BOPN01001253.1:131878-134378 GCA_017312705.2 Penaeus japonicus
CATCGGCCTTCATCTCTCATCCTCATCCAAGCGACCTCAATTCACAACAAATTATCACTTAAGTCATTCTAGTTGTACGTTTAATTTAACGCTATTTTAATATCTAGAATAAGCATCTTAATTGTAAAAAAATCTTAAGAGATAGACTTGAATTTTTTTTGTGTGTATGTCAGCGAATCGAATGTCACTACGATCGAATTACTGTTATATACTTATTTCACTGTCGACCTTAATTACATCTTTTTACACGTTCTTGAAATCAAGATACCAAAAAGACCAACTTGGGATACAGTTTCTCTAGAGGGTTTTGTATATATAGTTTTTTTTTTTTTTTTTTCATTCCTTTTTGTGTATTTCTTTTTTGAACTTTTCGTTTCGCCAAGAGTCAATTTCACATCAGGTGTTCAAAAGCGGAAGAAATTGGCCCTTAGTGAAGAAAATAGATAAAAAATAAAGATAAAAAAGAGAGATATAGAAAAAAAAAGAAAACCCTTTGGTTAAAACTGCATCTTCCAGGTGATCTATATTCAATTAACATTTAAAACCGTTTTTTAAATGTTCCACCAAACGTCCTTTGTACTTGGCAAGACCTTCGTTCTATTAAAAGACCCAAAAGGTATTTTCTTTATACGTATCACCAGTTATGCTTTAGAATTTATATCCATACTGTTCTTCCTCTGACTCCAGTCCCTTCCACAACGCAAACCTGAACTATGCTGCTCCAACTCCAGCTTACTTAAACATTAGTACAAATTAAACAAAAAAGGAAAGAAGATAAACAAGAAGATAATATTATAATGACATCGTATTCTATCGAGTCACAGAAGAGAAAAAAAAGCTTTATAGCTTATCGTGCTACACGTAATGAAAAATGTGGATGTGATATTCTGACTTACTGAAGGTTATGTCATTCATACCTTACTCCAAAAACAAACAAACAAAAGAAACGACTATTATTTGTTTGTTTGTTTGTTTTTTGTTGTTTTTTTTTCGTGATGAATCAATATTTCAACCCTTATTCTTCCCTTTATTATATAACTCTTGCCTTACTTCTTCTTCTTTGTAACATACTACAATCCCTTTTTTTCCTAGTGTTTGAATAGCCTCAATCGAATACATTTCCGATCAGTTTTCCTGGTAAATCGCTGAAGGAAGAAGTGTAAGTAGCCTCATTGACATTTATAACGTCATTTCATGTACGGTTTAGCCTCTGACAAAATGAAAAGGAAAAAATATGTTTAAGAAAGGTAATATGTTAGCATATAGTATAACCTCTATCAATAGCCTCAATTGAATGAAGAAAAAAAAGTAAAAATAAAGGAAAAAAAGTTACTTAAACACTGTTCTATGACACTGATTTACGTAAAAGTGATAAAAGAAAACAAAAATGTATTTTGTTATTTACCTTTTAGCCTCCGAAAGAGTTCTTCCTCTCAGCGATAAACTCATGTCTAGCCTCTTCTGATTTTCAAAAAACAAAAAACAGATCCGAATATATATGTATTTTTTAGCCTCGTTTTATTTTTCTTTTAGATTCCAAACTAGGTTTCTGTGTTACGTCACTCGCTGATTCCCCTATTCTTCCATAGCCTCTTTACTTTAGCCTCTCAAGTCCCTAGTTGAAAGTCACGTGATTTCGATGATATACATGGAGTGGTAATGACTCGGTTCGTCAGCGTTACAGTCTAACAATAACAGTAATCATGATAACAACAATAATACTTATGCTACATCTGCCAACGACTGCCAGACACATCGACTGTGTGTGATCTACTCGTGTGTGTGTGTATGTGTTGCGTAATGAAACAGCATCAAAGAACAGAGAGAACGTTCCATTACTCCAACACATAGACTGAGGAAAACTAGAACACAAAAAAGAGCATCTACATTACGAGTCTGGCTGTTGTCGCGGATGGGAGAGTTTGCTCTGTGCGCGATCCTCCTCAAACTGGCTATCACCTCGCCGCTCACACTACATAACACACGTTGCTATTCTGTGCTAACAATGGCATACATGTCCTTGCTTTATAAATACTATGTTAGAAGAAATGGTACAAAAGAAAGAGTTAAAGAGACCGCATACGCGTACTGCAATGTAGGGATGTCAATAGGAAAAAGATAAATAAGATATATTGCTTATACCATACTTTGTTGTTCTTTTCCCACTAAACCCAGTTGCCAAAGTATGAAAACATCACGTAATATAAATGTACACATAATAAAACAAACAAACAATAATTACATTGCTAGCCTGAATACCTTTCATTCTTGCACAACAACATAATTACCCAACAATATTAACACAGATATCCCTTCACAGTCTACAGTAAACCCCAGATAGTGTGGTCAAACACATCCCTGTATAAAGTAAAATGTGCGCTTTCCATACCTCGTTTTTTTTTTCTTCTTCTTCTTCTTCTTAAAGACTAAATATAAATTTCTTTAGTGACTCATTGTTCCCTCTTCCTTTCCATGTTTTTATTTTTTTGTTTTTTTGTTT
>BOPN01001253.1:139378-154378 GCA_017312705.2 Penaeus japonicus
TTTTGTTTGTTTTTTTCTTTCCCTTAAACAATCCCAAAATTTTCGTCAAAAACTTTTCCTCGTCTCAGAGATTTGAGATACATGTCGATGTTATGGTTTCTCTTTCTCTCTCTCTTTCTATCTCTCTCTCACTCTTTCTCTTATCTCTCGTAACGGAATCACAGTTATTCTACACTGAATTCACAAGGGTGACGTAAGGGTGAGGGTTCAGGCTGTGATATTCCAAACAACATTAGAATTTACTTGACAAATCGTTTCTCTTTTTTTCCTCTTAATGTCATTAATTATCTTTATCACAGCTATTCCTTGGTCGAGTTTTTAATTAAGTCATTTTATTCTTTCTTTCTTTTTTTTTCTCTTGCAAAACTCACCAGGAAGAATAATCAATAAGAATAAAAATCGCAGTATTCAAAACTACACGAAAAAAAGTGAAGAAAAAAAAAGACGATCCACTGAAATCTAACCTTCGATTGAAAGAACAACCATAATGATCACAATAAATAAATATCACAATAAATAAATAACTCAGACACTAGGAAAGCCCTCACCTGTTTCACCCTTCGAGTGACTTCTTCTCTCTTTCTTCACCAGAATCAATCTCTACAGTTTTTCTTTATTTATTTTTATTTTTTCTCTCGTATCGGGTCACACAGGATCTTGCACTGTTCAGGGTTATTCGTTAGGATCTGCATGAGAAAAGTCCTTAAATTCCTAAGTAATGTAATAAGGAAGGAAGGAAGGAAGAACAGAATGAAGGATAGAAGGGAAGGCTTTGAATAATGAGGAAGGAAAAGAGAATTAGTTTTCTTAAAGAGGTTTCCAAAGACGTCGAAATTATCTTACAGAGGAAGGACAGGAAAAGTATCTTATTTAAGTGTCTTTAAGGAAGGAAGGAAGAACATGTACATATCCCTGAGGAGTTTATGGTGTGGGGAGATCTACACCTAAAGTCCTCAGACATTGTAGAAGATACAAAAAAAGAGAAGAGAAGATAAGTTAGAATATATGATCGTGAAATAGAGGCAATGGAAAGAATAAAAGAGAGAGACAGACAAGAAAACAACACAACTATAGATCGATTTAAAAAAGAAAAAGAAAAAAGAAATAGACGAAGAAATAGAAATTCAACCCAGAAAGAAGTAGATGGAGAAATGGAGATGAGACGATAAGAAAAGAAAGAAAGAAAGGAAAAAGAAGGGGTTTTAGTGACGCTACAAACCGCACAGCCTGATGGGAGGAATGTTCACACAATATGGGTAATTCCTGTGTTGATAAAAGCAAAGATTTCCACCGCGTTCAAAAGAATAACGGGTTGAGGCAAAAGTCTTTTCCTCTCTCTTTCGAAGAGTGTGTTCATTCACGTCCTCCACTCCCTCTCATTCATCCATATATATACACTAGAGAAAAAAAAATGAAAAGGAAAAAGAAATTGTTCAACGTCTCTCTCTCTCTTTCTCTTTCTCTCTCTCGCCTTCGTTATTCCATTCGGATTGTTCATTCCTGTCTATCTGTCTGTCTGTCTATCAACCAATCGATCTATCTTATCTATCTATCGACCTCTTCTTCTGTATTCCTTCCTTTATTCCTCGCGCTCTTCTTCCTTGGGTCATCCTCCTCTCCTCTATCCCAACTACGGTAAAAATCCTAACCTTTGTCTCTGGCGTCGCCTCCTCGACTACTTTCATCCTCGGAATACCAGTCCTGCGCCGAATACCTAGGTCCTAACTTCCGAACTTCTCGTCCCCTTGCTGTTTGATCTTGTATCCTCCCCCCCCCCCCACACACACACCCTACCATATCCTCCTCTTCCCCCTCTTTCTTTCTCTTTCTCTCTTTCTCTCTCTCTCTCTCTCCACCTGTTTCCCCTTTTCTTCATCTGTTCTCCCCTTTCTATATTTCCCTCTCTTCTTTTTTTTCACTTTTCAATCTCTTTCCCCTCTCTTTACCTTTTTCCCCTCACCGCCTGATTTTTTACCTCTATCTCTCTCTCTCTCTCTGTCTTTTTCCCTCTGTTTGCTTACATGATCTGGCTTTCTCTTTCAGATTTACAAATTCTCTGCCTTTTTCTATTCTCCATCATTCTTTACTATCGTCTTCCGTATTTCTACTTCCACTTTTTTTAGCATAGCCCTTCCCCTTGTCCTCTTTCTTTCTCTCTATCCATTTCTCTCACTCCTTCTATCTGCCTATATCTCCCACACTGTCTCTTCCCTGTTACCTCTTCCTTCTCACCCTTTCTCTCTCAACCCTCTCCATAATGATCTATTTCTCACTCTATCTCTCTAACAAGCTATCTATCTCTCTATCTCTTTATCTCTCGCTTTATCTCTCGCTTTATCTCTCTCTCTCTCTCTCTCTCTCTCTCTCTCTCTCTCTCTCTCTCTCTCTCTCTCTCTCTCTCTCTCTCTCTCTCTCTCTCTCTCTGTCACACACACACACTCAAGTCAATAATCATTAACCCTTACCTGTACTATCGAAACCTAATCAACCAACAATTGAAAAACACGCCTCTTTGTCTTCCAGTTCACAAGCACATCTGTTCCATGTCCAGATAAACCACCTTGTGTTGGTCATGTACAGTGAGTCGTCGTCAAACCCTAGTACATGTACACACTTGGTCGGAGGCGTTAAGGACATGTGTGGTAGGGTGTGGTAGGGTGGGGTGTGGGTAGGGTCGGTAGGGTTTGGGGTAGAGGGGTAGGGTGTGGGTAGGGGTGGGGTATGGTGTGGGATGTGGTTTGGTTTATGGTGTGTGGTGTGTATCTCTTGAAAGTATTATGTAGAGGGGTACTTTCTTTGGAAGGTGTACAACATGTGTTCGTGTGTAAATATTTTTCCCAGTATTTTTCCCCGTGGGTGTAAGCGAGCATATTTCGGGTGTTTAGTATGCGTGCGTGTGAAAAAAGTTTGCAAGAGAGAAAAATATGGGCGCCTCTTTGGTGTGGAATGAGTTTGTCTTTCGCATGTGTTTTGAAGTGCTTGGCGTGTCAAGATGGCGTGCTGTGGGGGCGTGTGCGCGCGCGCGTTTCGTGTTGGGGATATACTGTGTGTGTGTGTGTGTGTGTGTGTGTGTGTGTGTGTGTGTGTGTGTGTGTGTGTGTGTGTGTTCTCTTCCTTTCTTCTACTACTGACGCCCCTCTCCGCCTCCACCCAAGTCCTGAGTGCTTTATCTGGGCTCCTAAAAGTCTCCCGCGATGGGCACTGAGCATTCGAACCCGAAGTCTGTCTGTCAACTCCTTCCACCCTTCTGCCTTGTCGAGGTCCTGTCACGAATTGCCTACTTGGGACACATGGCGTAGGAAGCTATATCAACACAGGACACCTCAATCACCACAAAAAAAAACTTAATATCTATGCAAGTGTGGGAGTTTTCCTTAATCCTATATCTATATTTCTAAGAAGAAAAAAGAAGAAGCTATTCTCGTGTGTATTCGTGCTGCGTGTATATATATATATTATATGTTACGTAAGGAGGAAGATTTATGCATGCACACACTACGAACTCTCTCGATGTTGTTCCACGCAACGTTTATCGCCAGCTGTTCCATTTCTTTCCGAAAACGTTGCTGGGAAGTTCTCGACAGCCATAGAGCAACAAGAGATTTCAAGGGAAGAAAGAAAGAAATAAAGAAAAGAGGAGTTGTCGTATCATTTTGGATAAGTACTTGTCAGAATTTCAAAGCAAGAGGACACCCGTCACTTCGAAATCAGACAACCCAAAGTTCTGCTTTTCATTATCCTTAAAAGCAAAGTGTGAGAGAATGATATTACTAACGTCTAGAAAAGAAAGAAAGAATATTAAAAGAATCATGTCCTTCACCATTAAAACTAAAATGGGTTCCACGTCTTTGCCTATTGAGCAAATAAAAGCACAATAAATGGTTTAGAGAAGAAATGTATCCTTAAAAAGAGCACGTAGAAATTCAACATAGTCATGACACTTATGCAAATTATACAACACCTAAAAATTTGAAAGCAACTAAGTACAAGGACTCACGAAAATGTTGAACTGCTAATCTCATGAAACAAATGTATATATACACAAATATATATATATATATATATATATATATATATATATATATATATATATATATATATACATATATATATATAGTATTGGAACCCTCATACATTGGAAATTCATAAGGTCGAAGTAGAGGAGTTCCCAGAATTTATGAACTCTATAGGAGTTCTCATTGACATGGCTATATTACCAAGGAGTGTGTGTATGTGTGTGTCCTACAACGTGTACTGAAAACAGCTGTACATTATTAGTCTTCAAGAACAATACGTTTAGGAGTTGAAGAGCTTGGAAGAAGAGGGATAATGGGGATGAGGTTGACAGATGGGAAAGGAGAAAATGGTTTGGAAACTATTAATGGGACAGAAATCTCGTGTGAATAGGGAAAGAAGGACGTGTGGAAGTAACGCATACACACACACACTCAGACAAAGAAGAAAAGGTGAAGAGTGAAGGCAGTAACTTTATAAATAAAAAAATGATAATAATTAAAAAAAAACACACACAAGCACAGGAGAATCCCTTATGCTTTCATAAGAAGAAAGCAGGAGAGAAGAAAATCATACATACATACATATAAATGACATATGCACATTCGTTTACATACACGCACATGAACACAAGCGCATATATATAAACAGAGACCTATCTAAGTACACATATACATAAACAGCTACGAATATGTATAAGCATACATACATAGACAAGTGCAAAGACAAAGACAAAGACATACACATACACATACACAAAAAGACGTAAAGAACCCACAGTTGCCAAGTCGGAGCAACAACACCACTCATCCATTCACCAGAACCCCTTTGTACTGTTCGTAGCCGAGAGAGCGCCCGTGCCAGTGTCTCGGGGTTCAAGGTTCAAAAGTCCTGGAAAGGTTCATGTCATGCACAGGAACAGCATTTCTGCGCCTCGTTCCTTGCATGGCTTGTGCAAGATGAAACAGGAGTTTGTTGGTGGAGGAGTTGAATCAATAGGTATATAATTTTGGTTAGGGTAATGAGAATTGTTTTCTTTTTTCTTTCTTTCTTTATTGTCATCTTCATTTTTTTTATTTATTTATTCATTTTTTGGGTTTTGTCTTCCTTGTGTAGAAGGAGCCTTTTGGGGGACTCGTTCATAGACATGGAAGGCAGTTCTTCATTATCCAATCTTCAATATATATATTTCTTTAATCTTTCTTTCTTTTTATAATTGGAAAATGTTTTTTTTTTTCTTTTTTTTTCTTTTTGATATCTCGTTACCCTTTTACTTACCGATCTGAAGAAATTTTGTTTCTTTCACAGTCCACCAACTTACTCTTGTTCTTGCTCGGGTAAGAGAACACTGGTTTTGTATCTGTACGTATGGTTACACTTTGTCATTTGAAGATTCAGGTATTTTGTCATGATTATTGCATACACGAGTCCAGTCTATGGATCCAAACTGTGAATCATCTATTGTTTCCAAGTCTATGAAACCATCTGCTCAATCAACTTTCAAGTCTATGACATACATCTGTTAAGTCAACTCTTTTTTTTCTTTTTTTTCTTTTTTGTTATCATCCCTTCTACACGAGAGAGAATTTTATTTGTCATTTGTGTATTACTTGTTTCAGACTTTTTTTTGGTTGTTTGTTGTTTTTTTTCGGTTCATAAGGCGGGCCAGATCAATCTAGAAGACAGACCTGGCCAGTCTTCTTGACAAACTTAGAGAAAATGGAATTTGAAAAAAGACGAGAGCCAATTAGGGTACAAAAGTAAATTTATTTCCCATAATCATAATAATTACAAATCATGCCAATTTGAAATAAGAAGCAACACATATCTATTGATTCATTTTTTTTGTTTTGTTTTTACTTATTTTTTTTTTTAATCCATGTCAAGGCACATTCTAATTCGAAGAAAACTGGGTTCCTTTCCACTAACGGATCAAACGTAGCAAGCGAACAAAACATGATGCATTGAAATCGAACCTTTATTACTATTGAGTTCCTTATACCTTGATCCTAACGTACGAATATGCCTACAAGACTACTATGTACAATCAAGAAATTTGAGCCAAAGATGTAGCTTGCTTGCTTGCTGTGGCTGTGGCTGTTTGATGTTGATTTGAAATTTCGTTCTTCAAGAACCATGAAGCTCGTGGGAGAAATCTCAATACGAAGGGAGAGAAATAATGAAGGTAGGATACATTAGACATCCTGACCGAGATATTTCTAGCCATATTACTTTTAAAAAAACTTTTTCTTTTGGAAGGGGGGGGGAGAGGTTATAAACAAAAAATCCTTCTTGGCTGTACTAGGAGGCGCTCTTGTTTAACATCCTTCTCCCTCTTCTCCTCCTCCTTCTTCTCCCTTCCCTAATCGTTTGAAAATTCTCCCCCGGGTTGAAATGCAAGCCTCGCTTCTATGCTTCGTGAGTCAAAAAAAACACAGTGGGTGAGTGTACACGGTCTTAGAAAGAGAGGAAGCAAAAGTATGAGGTCTGTCTTGTGGTCTGGCCCTGGTTCCTGAAGGTGTGAGGACTTTCTCGGGAGATCTTCATTCTTGAACTCTTTCATTTTAAATGTTTTAATTTTTTTTAAACCAACCTAGTTTCTAAATGACAAGTCGAATGTTTCTCTTTAAAATCGAAATCTAGTTTTGTTTGATTTCTAGATATATCGTGATTTTAGTAATAATATTCAAAGGAAATTCTGTCCCGTTCTGTCGTCCCGTCAAGACCGCGGCTGTTGCTTCCTCTGTCTCCAATCTCAACCAACTTCCGGGTGATGCTAGCCATTCAAACACACACTTGGTAGTATTGTATATATATATATAAAAAGTCTAAATCCTTTGCATTTCACTTCCTTTCCAGAATAATGTGTTCTTTGATTTTGTCATCAACATGGTGAAAAGCTACATTAGAAAAAAAAACATTCATTCTGGCTAGTTCCTTTCCTGAATCGGAGGCCCTTTTCATTAAAGCCTAATGTTTTCCTGTCCTGGCGTTTTCAAAACCTTTGCTCATGTCGTGGTTTCGATCCTCTTCGGTTCTGGAAAACAAGAGGACTTCCAGAAACTCTATATGTTAATATGTCTCGAGTCTTAAAATTTGATAATGAAAAAAAGAAGGAAAAGTATTTCACAGTTGCTCAACATTCCAAAATTAAATAAGTACAACCTCACAAGAAGTGCTCTCTCTTTTTTTCTTTCTCTCTCCACCACAAAATCCATGAGCGAAGGTTTCCCAAACCAATGAAAAAGAAAAAAAATTACCCATCGATTCCTTAATCCACAGAAAACGTTCACAAATCCACCTATGATAAGGTCTAAAACGAATTCAACGCATACCGAGCCGATGGTGTATATTGGTCAAAATATCAGGTCCCATATAGCTTATAGCCTAGCAATGCACATAATATAACTGAGGTCAAGCCGAAGAAGTCAGGTCATAGCTTCAGTGTGGGAGGGGGGTTGTGGGTAAGGTTGTGGGGGGGGGGGATGGCAGGTAGGTCATTTGATGTCATTTGTGGTCACGTTATTTATTCCCTGCATTTAGTTCTGACAGAATGAACTGCTTTAAACTTTCAATCTGGATGGTGACTAATTTCTTTCTTTCTTTCTTTCTTTTTTCAAAACAATTGTCTTTCATACTCTCTATTAAACAACGAAATGAGATTTTAAGAGAATAAAATGAGGGAGAAAAATGAGGTGTGAAGGTATGAATGTAGAATGACCAATCATATTAATGCAAACACACACTCAATGAATTCGTTTTTCTGGTCAAAGTAGAGTTTTGAAAGTCAAAAAAAAAAAAAAGCATACGGTTAGACGTCGTGGAGTCAGTTCACTTTGAGATTAAAGTTTCTTTACCGGATTTTAATTTCTTGAATCTTGAATCGGGTAATAAATATATAGCGACGGGCCTACACACACCAACAAAAAATCCATCTATTTACCCTCCGAAAAAATATTCCATTCATTTTTCTTCATTTCTTGTCAATTCGATAAGTTTTAACTTGCCTGTTCCAACGACGCTTTTTTCAAAAATATCTTCCATCAACCACAAAAAGACAAAAAACGTAAACAAAAACAAGAAAAAATCAGAAAAAAATGACATCTTATATAATTACTCTGCCGAAGCTACTGCAGTTTTTTTTATTTTTTGTTTTTCTCCCAACATTATTTTGTAAAGAATCTGATCTGACGTTTTGTTTTTAATAATATGATCACCATTTATTTTTCTCCAAATGACTTTACGAAAAGTGTTTTGACATTTAATTTGCTTTTCCTGGACTTCCTAAGCCTAATCTCATATCCTTTGCACAACGGAAGCAAAATGTCTGGATGTTTCTGAAACTTACCCTTTCGCTCTGACTTGTGTCTCTGAGATTTGATCCTTTTTGCAAAAAATGTGAAAGAAAAATCTTGATTTTTTTTGTTTATATCTTTAAAAAATCGAAGTTTAGATAGTTGCCTTTGTAATTGTTTTTAGAAAGAGCGGAATCTCTTATTTTAATTCTGTTCTTTATGAGTTTATCATTCGGATCAATTTCGTTTAGGTACAAAAAAATGAAAAAAAAAATCGAAGTTTTGATATTTTGTGAAAAGGCAAAAATGTTTCCGATTTTGTAATTTTACAAAAAGAAAACAAAAAAACAAAGATAAGCTGACGTCATTCTGTCCCAGCGACCAGCAGACGGAAAATGGCAAAGATCAGAATCACCCACACGGTACAAATTGAAGCTACATGTATAAAATGTACCTTACACATTCAATACGAAGAGATTTAAAAAGTTTTATTCTTCCATGTCTCATCATCATCAAAAAATTATCATAATCATCCCTACATCTTAAGCAAAGAAACCACCATCAATAGTGGAAGCATCAATAATCATTAATAATTATAATTGTATATATATATACTTTTTTTTTTGGAAAAGTTTTTTTTTGTTTTGTTTTGTTTTGTATTGTTTTTTTTTTAAGTTCAGTTTCCACCTGGGGCTAATTTACAAAGAAAAGAGAGCAGATTAAACAAACTTACAGGCTTTAAGATTTCTCTCTTCAATCCCGCGTGTGTCTAGAAGAAGAGGTTCGACTGCTTTCGCCTGTTCTTCTTGGAGGTTGGTGGAGAAAGAGGATTTTTTTTCTCGGAGTGTGGTTCAGAGGGGAGGGGGGGGGGGCTGGGGGTGGGGGAGGGTGATGGATAGGTAGGGGGTAGTGGTGGTGATGGTTTGGGAGGGGGGAGAGGGGGAAGGGAGGGGCTGTCGTGATGAAAAACCAGGTCGTCCTTTCTTCTTCTTTCTTCTTTCCTTTCGTTTTCTTTGCTTCCTTCGTCTTTGTCTTCTTCGTTTTTTTTTATGATCTTCATTTTCTTTCTCTCTTTTCTTCTTCACGGGATGGATTCTGTCTTCTTTGACACTTTCTTTCTTCCTTTCTTCATCTTTTATTTCTCCTTTTCTCTCTTTCTCTCCATTTCTCTTCCCGTTCTTCTTGATCGTAGCTCTCCTCCTATCTCCTTCCTATTCGCCGCTTTCTCTTCTAACCCTTGCGTGGGCTGGAGGTGGGTTAGAGGTGGGTTGGAGTGGGTTGGGGTTTGCGGTTTGAGGAAAGCCGCCCTACCCCCCCCTCCTCCTCCGTTTCTGGAGTGGTGGGGGGGGGTGATGGAGGGGGGGAATTGTTTCCGTTTCCTCTCGTCTCACCTTCTTTTTGTTTGTTTGTTTATGGCTGTCGACTCTCTGGATGGATACCTCTTCTCTCTCCTCTCTTCTCTTCCTTTTCTCTCTTCTTTCTCTTCTTCCGTCATCATTTGGTCTCTCTTTCTCCCCGATTCATCACCATTCTTCTCCTCTGCAACTTTTGGCCAATTTTGCGTGATTGAAGAAAAACGCCAATTTTGTTGTTATTGTTGTTCATTTATCCGTCTCTTTCTCTCCTACTTCTTCTCTTCTCTAAATTCTCTTCTTTTCTTCCTCCTCTTCACACCGCGTTTCTCGTCTCTCTTCTTTCACTTCCCCGTTCGTCGTCGCCTCCGCTTCACCTCCTCCTTTTCCTCACCTTATCCACCTCTCCTCCACTTCCTTTTCGCATTACCACCACCTCCTCCTCCTCCTCCTCTTCCACTTCATTCACGTCATCACCTCCTCCTCCACTTCCTCCGTTCATCGGTTGTTGTCATTTCCTCCTTCGGTAACTCGTTACACTTTCCTCCTTCTCTTTCTTTCTCTCCATCGTTCTTCCTTCTTCATATCGCCCTTCTTTTCCGTTTTTCCATCCACACTTTCATCGCCATTCTTGATGTTTACCTCGTTTCTATTTTGAATCATCGATCGGTTTGTTTGTTTGTTTGTTTGTTAGATTCTCTTTTGTTTGTTTATTGTTGTTTTTCTGTCGCACGTAACAAATTTCACAGAACGGGGTTGTAAGTTCGTTTCCTTTTTTCTTTCTTTGCTTGTTTGTTTGTTTGTTTGTATGGTCGTCTCGGGCGCTATATCAGCAAGGATTCTCTTTTTTTTTTATTGGACTATCTCTACGATGAAACATTAAAATCGGACTTATGGAATAAAACTGTATACAGCACAGGAGATCACACAATTAGCATATGACTATTCGCTATATTATTTACATCCGTCCACTTCTTTCCAGCGGACTTATTTAACATTACAAATCAAAGACAAAGTGCCATCGGTTCCATGTGGTATATTTTTTTTGTAGTTTTTTTGTAGTTTTTGTTTGAGTCTGTCTACTTATTTTTTTTCAAATTATCTTTCCCCGGCAGACACCTTAAAATCTGGGCTTCTTTAAGAAAAAAAAAAAATATGTACTCGTATAAAAACACACCAATTGTCCACATAAGTACAATTTTTTTTTGTTTTTACATCTATCTCATTCCAAGCCACTCACACTAGAACCAAGCCTAGAAACTCATTCTAGGACACACTCCTTGGCAGGTATGGTATCAAACTATGGTGTTGTGCAGCAGACATTTTTTTTGTTTCCAGTTTCCTTTCGGATTTCTTCGTGTTTTCCGTATAAAAGCAAACGAACACTTCAAAAGCATCGTTCTTCCCAAACACAAGACACATCAGGAGATACAAAGTTTTTTTTTGTGTGTATTTTGTTATCCACACTTTGTCCATTCCTTCTCTCTTTTTTCTCTATTTCTCTCCTTTCGTCATCAGTATCAAGTCGTCCACACAAGCAACACCTGAAGACGGGTCGCTACGTTCACTAACGCCTCTGTGTCCTCCTCAAAGCCTCATCTTTTTTTTTTTTCGAAAAATAAGACTTTAATAACACGGTCCTTCGGATTTTGCTTCAGCATAAAAAGTCTCCCGAGAGAGAGACTTCACATCTCCCAGACACACACACTTTCCAGAATCTTTTTCCTTGGGATCTTTTTCCTCCTCTTTCTTCTTTCCTTTTCCTTCTCCTTCTCCTTCTCCTCCTTCTCTTTTGCCTTCTCCTTCACCTTCTCCTTCGCCATCTCGTTTTCCTTCCCCTTCGCCCTCGCCTTCGTATTCGCATTCGCCATCGCCTTCGCCTTCGCCTTCTCGCTCCTTCTCCTTCTCCTTCTCCTTCTCCTTCGCTTTCGTCCTCGCCTTTTTCCTTCTTCCATCTTCCTTTTCCCTCACCGACCGCTTCAGTGCCATCCTCGATCTCCTCTTGTGTAACAGACAGAAAAAGGTCTTCACACTTTCCTTTTCTGGAATGTTTTTTTTGAAGAGATAATAACCCCCAAGGAAGGTCAAACCCAGCTTGTTGTTGTTGTTGTTGATGTTGTTGTTGTTGTTATTCCTCTTCTCTCTTCTCTCCTCTACACACATCTTCGACTTGAACATCGCCAACATCTCCTTCCACTAAAACAAATTCAATTCTCTTTCCGTCTCGCGCTGTAAAAATACACACGCAAAAACACACGCACACACATAAATTTTACAACACAGCAAAGAACCAATGTACGTGTGTGCGTGGCGGATTGCTTTTGGCTGGGGGGTGGGGGTGTGTGTATGGGGGGGGGGGGGGGGCGGGGGTGTTGAGAAAAATGACTGACTACACTTACACCCTTCCAGTCAGCCCATGTCTTTACACTTTCCTTTCTCCTTCTTTCTAATGGGTTATTGTTTTTTGTTTGTTTGTTTGTTTTTGTTTGGTTTGGCTGAATAAAAAATATCTCCTTTATTTTTCTTTCTCTTTCTTTCTTTCTTTCTTTCTCTCTCTCACTCCCTTTTCCTTCTCGGTCCCATTTTCATCAGGTATTTCGGTCCTGTCCTTGCGTTCACTTTCAACAGACAAAGTAAGTTCACTATACACATTCTTTTCTGAAGGTGACAACGCCAAATAAGGGGATGCATTGTGCTACGAGGGTGTAACGGGCGCTCAATCCCCGGCCAAGGCTGGTCCTGCAGGGAAACGAGAAATCAAATTATAATAGGGAGGAATTCTGTAATAAAATTCAATACAAGGATAAGGATTTTTTTTTTATAAAATTGTCAATGAAAAAAAGATACAAATTGTAGCGAATTCGATAAAAAGGAAATTATCTAATAAATTACCCAAATTATTGAATTAATTCATTATTTTACGAAATTCAGAGTCAGTATCATAGTACTAGATACTGAGAATAGATAAACGAAAACACGTAATACATTAAATAAAGATCAATTTTAAAATCCACTATATAACTATCTCAAAATTCTAATTAAAATAAAATTACATCAAGAGAAGAGTTAATTAAGCTAATACAAAAATGATAAACAAATCTATTCGAGTGTCATAGAACCGATCATTGTGATATTGATTAAAATAAAATAAAATAATTCAGTGTTAAAACGCAACAATAATTGTACTTGACGTTATTATTATAAAAAATAAAAAATGAAAAATAACACTTTAAACTCAAACTGTGAACTAGCGGCGAATATCTCTTTTTTGAAGCAGCTACCACTAAAAATAATATAAATGTTTATGCTTTGAGTAATTTGTAACATTAATTTTTCCTCAAATTTAAGTAGCGGATTTAATCATTAGTGTTTTTTTTAGTACAATTTAGCCGCAGAAAAAATGTATATCATGGCTTGCATAATATCATATACACGACATATGCAGTATTTCTGAATACATATATATGTACATATATATATATATATATATATATATATACATACATACATACATACATACATACATACATACATACATACATACATACATACATACATACATACATACATACATACATACATACATACATACATACATACATACATACATACATACATACATACATACATACATACATACATACATACATATATATATATATACATACATACATACATACATACATACATACATACATACATACATACATACATATATATACATATACATATATATATACACCGCAAAGCCTCCGCTCACTCACCGGGCCTGCAGCGCTGGGCGGGGAGGGAGGGGTGGCGGGGGGGGCCCAAGGACGCCAGCCACTACCACGCCTGCCTGTCGTCCCTCACGAAGGACGTCAGAGGCTTCACGAAGTGGTGGTCGACGTGGCCGCAGGAAGGGCAGGCGTGCGTTCGGCTGTAGTCGCTGAAGAAACTCAGTCTCTGGTCCGGTGGGATGACGATGGCCTCGCAACGACTGCACTGTGGGGGGACAGGGGGAGGGGGTCAGTCTCAGGTTGGGTGTCTTAGAGGTTGTTGTTTTTGAGGTTGTGTTTTTTTGAGGTTGTGGTTTTGAGGTTCTGGTTTTGAGGTTGTGGTGTGGGTTGTTGTTCTTGAGGTTGTGGTTTTGAGGTTCTGGTTTTGAGGTTCTGGTTTTGAGGTTGTGGTGTGGGTTGTTGGTTTTGAGGTTCTGGTTTTGAGGTTGTGGTGTGGGTTGTTGTTTTTGAGGTTGTGGTTTTGAGGTTCTGGTTTTGAGGTTGTGGTGTGGGTTGTTTTTGAGGTTGTGGTTTTGAGGTTCTGGTTTTTGAGGTTGTTGTTTTTGAGGTTGTGGTTTTGAGGTTGTGGTTTTGAGGTTGTGTTTTTGAGGTTGTGTTTTAGAGGTGGTTTTAGAGGTTGTGTTTTAGAGGTTGTGTTTTAGAGGTTGTGGTTTTGGGTTGTTGTTTTAGAGGTTGTGGTTTTGAGGTTGTGGTTTGGGTTGTTGTTTTTGAGGTTGGGATATGAGGTTGTGTTTTGGGTTGTGTTTCTGAGGTTAAGTTTCGTGTTATGTTTTTGTTGCTTTATTTAAGGTAAAATAATTATTTTTACACTGTTTAAACTTATCATCTATTTTTTATCCCTTAATATATCAATTCCAAATCAAGTGTTATCTCTTTTCCTATCCTGTCTGTTCTATATTTAGAACATAGCAAACACAAACAAAAAATAGACCAATACCAAGAAAATACATATCAAGAAACAAACAAAAAAATAATCATCAGGAAAGCCAAGGAGACTCAACAACACAAAGACTTTCGTGCCGAGAATATTGCAGTGAAATCAACCCCTAAAATCAACGAGGATTTCATTAGAGTTAAACCCATTATTGGAAGAGGAGGAAAAGAAGCAAAAAAAAAGAAACAAATAAAAAAAACAGTCTTGGAGGAGGAGGAAAAAGAAACAAAAAAAGAAACAAAAAAAACAAAAAGAAACATAACAAAAACGAAAAATAAACAAAACAAAATGTGAAAAAACAAAACAAAAACAGCCTTTGGAAGAGGAGGAAAAAAAAACGAAAAATAAACACAAGGGGGTCTGGAATCGATTTCCTAATTACCGGCAAAGAAATGCGTGATTTGTTTTTTCTAAGTAATTATGATGATGATGAATCTCTATGAGATTTTGTTTCTAAATTATGAAGGTTCGTTTTTGGTTCCATTGTTATGTTTCATTGTGGTGAATATTTGTCTATTCTTTTTCTTTTTTACTTTCTCTTTCTTTTCTTTCTTTCTTTCTTTCTTTCTTTCTTTCTTTCTTTCTTTCTTTCTTTCTTTCTTTCTTTCTTTCTTTCTTTCTTTCTT
>BOPN01001253.1:166878-184378 GCA_017312705.2 Penaeus japonicus
TCCTGTCTTCTCTCCTGTCTTCTCTTCTATTCTCTTTTCCTCTCTCTTTCTTCCTCTCTATATCCCTTCCCTTTCTCTGTCTTCCTTTCACCCTTTTCCCCTCTTCTCTTACCCCTTTCCTCTTTCCCCTCTTCCCAAGCACCATTCTCTCCCTTTCCCTTTTACTTCTGAATGCGTGTCCTTACATGAATGCAATTTTCTCTTGAGGGCTTTGCCTGCTAAGTCCATTTAATTCAGTGCAAATTAAATTATGATTTTGATCACCTTAGCAAAGGAGATAGGAAACGTTCAAATGAATAGCTCTCTCTCTCGATCTCTCTCTCTCCCTGCCTGCCTACCTCCCTGCCTCTCTCCCTCCCTGCCTCCCTCCCTCCCTGCCTCCCTGCCTCCCTCCAGAAGGTGATCTGAAGGAGGAGGAAAATGAGGAGGAGGAGGAAGCGTAGAAGGAGGAGGAGGAGAAGGTGATCTGAAGGAGGAGGAGGAGGAGAAGGTGATCTGAAGGAGGAGGAAAATGAGGAGGAGGAGGAAGCGTAGAAGGAGGAGGAGGAGAAGGTGATCTGAAGGAGGAGGAGGAGGAGAAGGTGATCTGAAGGAGGAGGAAAATGAGGAGGAGGAGGAAGCGTAGAAGGAGGAGGAGGAGAAGGTGATCTGAAGGAGGAGGAGGAGGAGAAGGTGATCTGAAGGAGGAGGAAAATGAGGAGGAGGAGGAAGCGTAGAAGGAGGAGGAGGAGAAGGTGATCTGAAGGAGGAGGAGGAGGAGAAGGTGATCTGAAGGAGGAGGAAAATGAGGAGGAGGAGGAAGCGTAGAAGGAGGAGGAGGAGAAGGTGATCTGAAGGAGGAGGAGGAGGAGAAGGTGATCTGAAGGAGGAGGAAAATGAGGAGGAGGAGGAAGCGTAGAAGGAGGAGGAGGAGAAGGTGATCTGAAGGAGGAGGAGGAGGAGAAGGTGATCTGAAGGAGGAGGAAAATGAGGAGGAGGAGGAAGCGTAGAAGGAGGAGGAGGAGAAGGTGATCTGAAGGAGGAGGAGGAGGAGAAGGTGATCTGAAGGAGGAGGAAAATGAGGAGGAGGAGGAAGCGTAGAAGGAGGAGGAGGAGAAGGTGATCTGAAGGAGGAGGAGGAGGAGAAGGTGATCTGAAGGAGGAGGAAAATGAGGAGGAGGAGGAAGCGTAGAAGGAGGAGGAGGAGAAGGTGATCTGAAGGAGGAGGAGGAGGAGAAGGTGATCTGAAGGAGGAGGAAAATGAGGAGGAGGAGGAAGCGTAGAAGGAGGAGGAGGAGAAGGTGATCTGAAGGAGGAGGAGGAGGAGAAGGTGATCTGAAGGAGGAGGAAAATGAGGAGGAGGAGGAAGCGTAGAAGGAGGAGGAGGAGAAGGTGATCTGAAGGAGGAGGAGGAGGAGAAGGTGATCTGAAGGAGGAGGAAAATGAGGAGGAGGAGGAAGCGTAGAAGGAGGAGGAGGAGAAGGTGATCTGAAGGAGGAGGAGGAGGAGAAGGTGATCTGAAGGAGGAGGAAAATGAGGAGGAGGAGGAAGCGTAGAAGGAGGAGGAGGAGAAGGTGATCTGAAGGAGGAGGAGGAGGAGAAGGTGATCTGAAGGAGGAGGAAAATGAGGAGGAGGAGGAAGCGTAGAAGGAGGAGGAGGAGAAGGTGATCTGAAGGAGGAGGAGGAGGAGAAGGTGATCTGAAGGAGGAGGAAAATGAGGAGGAGGAGGAAGCGTAGAAGGAGGAGGAGGAGAAGGTGATCTGAAGGAGGAGGAGGAGGAGAAGGTGATCTGAAGGAGGAGGAAAATGAGGAGGAGGAGGAAGCGTAGAAGGAGGAGGAGGAGAAGGTGATCTGAAGGAGGAGGAGGAGGAGAAGGTGATCTGAAGGAGGAGGAAAATGAGGAGGAGGAGGAAGCGTAGAAGGAGGAGGAGGAGAAGGTGATCTGAAGGAGGAGGAGGAGGAGAAGGTGATCTGAAGGAGGAGGAAAATGAGGAGGAGGAGGAAGCGTAGAAGGAGGAGGAGGAGAAGGTGATCTGAAGGAGGAGGAGGAGGAGAAGGTGATCTGAAGGAGGAGGAGGAAGCGTAGAAGGAGGAGGAGGAGGAGGTGATCTGAAGGAGGAGGAGGAAGCGTAGAAGGAGGAGGAGGAGGAGGTGATCGAAAAGGGGAAGGACGAGGGAGGGAGGTAGGGAAGAGAGTCCTGCGCAGGATAAAGATCTAACCAATTTCCGCGGCACTTTATTCCCAGGAGCGAACGGCGAAGGGGGTACATTTAGACAAACAAACAAAAAAGGGAAAGTTCTGAGAGAGGTATTAAAGTAGGTTGACAGAATGAAGGAAGAGTTTAGACGGAAAGTTTTGCATTATACAAAATGTTCAGAACTTGTAAACACGACCTTTTAAAGTTTCCTGATATTATTTTGGAATTTAACTTTGGAACTCTATAACATATATTTACCTAATCTTATGAAATTATCTGTTTTGTCTGCTGTATTTTCCTTTTAACTTCTGACTTTAAATGCATATCATCAAGTTCCTATGTACCGTAGTATGTACGCGTGTGTGTATACGCAAACACACACACACACACACACACACACACACACACACACACACACACACACACACACACACACACACACACACACACACACACACACTAAACAGACCCTATTTAGACCAATATATATACCTAGGCGTAATTTCACTGCATCATACCCCCCAAAATACCCCCACCCCCCTTATTATGATTTAATCTAAATCCACCAGAATCGAAAGAATATGAAGCTAAAACCAACCCCCCCACCCCACCCCACCCCACCACCCCACAGAAAAGGAACTTACCTAAAAAAAAAAAAAAAAAGAAGAAACTAACCAAAAAACTACCTAATTAATTAATTAATCAATAGATAAATAAATTTTAAAAAATAAATAAATAAATAAAAAATCAAATCTAAACTTACCTTTAACCTATTCTCACAGCACGGCATCGCAGCAAAGATGTCGAAGGAATACATGGTGCCCAGGATGAGCGCCGAGCCATTCCAGCGGGCATTGCAGAAGGCGCAGCGCAGACACATAGACCATCCTTCGAGACAGCCCATGCACACGGCTGCCAGGTACTGTTGTCGCCCCTCCACCCGAACCTGGTGGGAGAGGGAGGGAGAGAGAGAGAGGTGGGGATTAGATGGGTTGGGGTGAGAGGGGTTGGGGGGTTGGAGGGGTGGGGGGTTGGGGGTTGGTGAAGGGGTGGGGGTTGGGGTTGAGGGTTGAGGGAGTGGGGGTTGGTTGACTGTTGGGAATGATTTGTCGATGGGTTAGGTGAGGTTGAAGTCAGATAGGGAGGTGGGAGGAAGGTGGGGAGGAGGGGGAGGAGAGTGGGGAGGAGGAGGAGAGTGGGGAGGAGGAGGAGAGTGGGGAGGGGGAGGAGAGTGGGGAGGAGGAGGAGGAGGAGGAGGAGGAGGAGGAGGAGGAGGAGGAGGAGGAGGAGGAGGAGGAGGAGGAGGAGGAGGACGACGACGAGGTAGACGAGGAAGATGAGGAGGAGGAGGAGGAGAAGGTGGAAAAAGAAGAAGAGAAGGTGGAAAAAGAAGAGGAGGAGGAGGAGGTGAAAGAAGAAGAAGAAGAAGAAGAAGAGGAAGAGGAGAAGTAGGAGGAGGAACACAAGTGGGTTAGGTGAGGTTTGGTTGGATAGGCTTGGTGGAGTGTGGTTCACGTGGTGAGGTTGGGTGAATGAGGTGAGGTTTCCGTGTGAGGTGAGGTGGGTAGGAGTTGAGAAGGAGAGTGAGGAAACAGATGAGGTTGATGAATTGGGTTGTCAAATGAGGAGTAAAAGGGTTAATTGGTTGCAAGAGGAAGTCAACGGGGTATATTGCAAGCGTCCGTAGTTTGATGGTATCGGCATTGCATGATGAATGATGAGGGGAATGAATAATAGCCCCCAAAAGAATATACAAAAACAATGGAAAGAGTTTTACAAATAATTTATATTCCCCTTTCTCTTTCTCTCTTTCTCTCTTTCTCTCTTTCTCTCTTTCTTTCTTTCTTTCCTTCTTTCTTCTCTCTCTCTCTTCTCTCTCTCTCTCTCGAAGAAGAAGAAGAAGAAGAAGAAGAAGAAGAAGAAGAAGAAGAAGAAGAAGAAGAAGAAGAAGAAGAAGAAGAAGAAGAAGAAGAAGAAGAAGAAGAAGAAGAAGAAGAAGAAGAAGAAGAAGAAGAAGAAGAAGAAGAAGAAGAAGAAGAAGAAGAAGAAGAAGAAGAAGAAGAAGAAGAAGAAGAAGAAGAAGAAGAAGAAGAAGAAGAAGAAGAAGAAGAAGAAGAAGAAGAAGAAGAAGAAGAAGAAGAAGAAGAAGAAGAAGAAGAAGAAGAAGAAGAAGAAGAAGAAGAAGAAGAAGAAGAAGAAGAAGAAGAAGAAGAAGAAGAAGAAGAAGAAGAAGAAGAAGAAGAAGAAGAAGAAGAAGAAGAAGAAGAAGAAGAAGAAGAAGAAGAAGAAGAAGAAGAAGAAGAAGAAGAAGAAGAAGAAGAAGAAGAAGAAGAAGAAGAAGAAGAAGAAGAAGAAGAAGAAGAAGAAGAAGAAGAAGAAGAAGAAGAAGAAGAAGAAGAAGAAGAAGAAGAAGAAGAAGAAGAAGAAGAAGAAGAAGAAGAAGAAGAAGAAGAAGAAGAAGAAGAAGAAGAAGAAGAAGAAGAAGAAGAAGAAGAAGAAGAAGAAGAAGAAGAAGAAGAAGAAGAAGAAGAAGAAGAAGAAGAAGAAGAAGAAGAAGAAGAAGAAGAAGAAGAAGAAGAAGAAGAAGAAGAAGAAGAAGAAGAAGAAGAAGAAGAAGAAGAAGAAGAAGAAGAAGAAGAAGAAGAAGAAGAAGAAGAAGAAGAAGAAGAAGAAGAAGAAGAAGAAGAAGAAGAAGAAGAAGAAGAAGAAGAAGAAGAAGAAGAAGAAGAAGAAGAAGAAGAAGAAGAAGAAGAAGAAGAAGAAGAAGAAGAAGAAGAAGAAGAAGAAGAAGAAGAAGAAGAAGAAGAAGAAGAAGAAGAAGAAGAAGAAGAAGAAGAAGAAGAAGAAGAAGAAGAAGAAGAAGAAGAAGAAGAAGAAGAAGAAGAAGAAGAAGAAGAAGAAGAAGAAGAAGAAGAAGAAGAAGAAGAAGAAGAAGAAGAAGAAGAAGAAGAAGAAGAAGAAGAAGAAGAAGAAGAAGAAGAAGAAGAAGAAGAAGAAGAAGAAGAAGAAGAAGAAGAAGAAGAAGAAGAAGAAGAAGAGGAGGAGGAGGAAGAAGAAGAGGAGAAAGAGATGGAGGAGGAAGAAGAAGAAGAAGAAGAGAAGGGGGAGGAGGAGGAGGAGAAGCAGACAAAAGTAGGGGAGGATGATGAGGGAAGAGGGAGAAGAAGGGGAGGAGGAGGAGGAGGAGGAGAAGGAAGGAAGCAGGAGGGCGAGAAGGGGAAGAGGGGTAGGAGGAGCGAGAGGGGAACCCAGGGGAGGGGCAAGGGGGAAAGGGGAAAGGGGGGCACGACCATTATGTAATCAAATAAGAAAAATGGGCGCCAGACTGAATGCTAGATGCTTAATGAGGATGGCTTCTAAATCAACTAGATGTGTTTCTTTCTTTCTTTCTTTCTCTGTTTCTTTCTTTTGTTCATCTTGTTTTGTTCACCTTGTTTTGTTCATTGTGAATAGCTGGTCGCTACCTTTCCCTAAATTCATATATTTGATTATTCATTTAATTATTCAGTGAGTCTCTTTATCATTGTTTATCATATCTTCCCGTCTATGTATCATTATCTTCGTTTCTATTTTATCTCAAATTTTAATTTATTCTAAATTTCTATCAACTCATTACCTACTTCATCCTTTCTTGTATTTTATTTCTGTATGTCCTAATTCTCCCACTTTGTTTATTTATCTATTTCCAATTATCTCCTCACTATCTTTATTGTCTAGTGTCGTATTCCTTTAATCTCCTTTTTCTTACCCCATTTTCCCCTTTGTTTCTCCTATTTATCTTGCTCTTATTTATCTCTTCTTCCCTTCTTCCCTCTTAACGTTTTCGTTTAATATTATTTCCTTTCTTCTCCGTCCCTCGTTTTCCTTTCTTTTTTCCTACTTTATTCTCAATCTTCGTCCTTCATCATTATCATTATTCCTCCCTCTCTCTTCTTTTCTCTTTTCCCTTCTCGACTCTTTCTACCCTATACTTTCCCCTCTCTCATCTCTCATCTACCTCTTCTTTAAGCACTCCCCTCTTCTCCTTTCCTCTCTCTTATCTCTCTCTCTCTCTCTCTCTCCCTCTTTCTCTTTATCTCCTATCCCTCACCCCCTTCTCTCTCTCCTCTCCTACTATATCCCCTCCATCCTTCTCTCCCTCTTTTTCATTGGCTTTGTTTATATTTTCTTATCTCTTATATCTCTTTCTCTGCCTTTTTTTTTCATTATCCTAATGATTATGATTATGATAATTATAATAAAACTAAGCCAAAAAAATATAAGAAGAAGTAATCAAAAAGGAAGAAAAAAAAAGGAAAAAAAAATGCATGATATCAACATCCCCTCAGAGACTGGAAACGGATATGAACATCTGATATTAACATCTAAAACATGTTATTTTTTGCTCTGGTAATCGTTCGGGCAACAAGAGACACATTGATCATACTGGATGTCATTATATATATTCTTTTTATCAAATCTAGGTCACTTTTCCTGGATGTCATTATATATATTCTTTTTTTTTTATCAAATCTAGGTCAGTTTTCCTGTCTGACTGACAAAGAATTGATTAGACATAAGTAAAAATGATATAAACATGTTTACAAATACAAACACACTATTATATTCGCAATTATACATACGCGTAAACATGCTGTACACAGACACTTACATAAACACACATGAATATCGTACACACAAATACTTAAATACACACAAATTATTACATACATACAGTCAACACAACTACTTACATATACAAGTACTTACAAACAAGTATACAAAACACACGTACACGAAAGACACAAGACATAATTACCTACACACATGATCCCCCCCCCTCCCCTCCCCACATACACTAATCACACCGTAATTGCGACGCCTCCTCACCCATTCCTCTTTCTCTCTTTCTCTCTTTCTCTCGTTCTCTCTTTCTCTCGTTCTCTCTTTCTCTCGTTCTCTCGTTAGCCCGTTCTCTCTTTCTCTCTTTCTCTCGTTCTCTCTTTCACTCGTTCTCTCTTTCACTCGTTCTCTCGTTCTCTCGTTCTCTCGTTAGCCCGTTCTCTCGTTCTCTCGTTCTCTCGTTCTCTCTTTCTCTCTTTCTCTCTTTCTCTCGTTCTCTCGTTCTCTCGTTCTCTCGTTCTCTCGTTCTCTCGTTCTCTTGTTCTCTCTCTCTCTCTCTCTCTCTCTCTCTCTCTCTCTCTCTCTCTCTATCTCTCTCTCTCTCTCTCTCTTCCTCTTCCTCCGTCTTTCCAAACACAACCACAACCACAACCACAAATACAACCACAACCAAAGACACACACAACCAACCACAGCCACAAACACAAACACACACAACCACAAATACAACCACAACCAAAGACACACACAACCAACCACAGCCACAAACACACACAACCACAACCACAGCCAAAGACAGACACAACCACAAACAAACACACACAAAACAAACACCCCCCCCCCCTAAAAAAAAAAAAAAAACTAAAAAAAACAGAAAACCGCCACTCCACTTACGGGTATTGCCGACTTGGCATGCTGGATGGGCGTGAGGAAGAAAGTGCCATCCAACAAGGGATACCGGTCGAACACAAGCAGCGACTGATGGCACAAGACGCAGGCCGTTCTCGATGACCTTTGACCTGCTAACGTGGACAGGATGAAGCACCGCGTGTCATCGTTGCCGTGTAAGCCGTCATCCTCCATCTGTGGGTAAGAGGAAACGCAAAAGGAGCAAACGCTAGTCTTTGGATCGAGGGTTTGAAAGTGGTCTTTTTTTTTTTTTTTTTTTTAATGTGATGTGGAGATAGGTTTATAGTGGTTTGTTTGGCTTTGTGAAAAAACACAACAACTGAAAACAGTAAATTATGGTTATATATATACATAATTAATTTTAATGACTAGATAATGTACACATGTTAAGGAATATATGAATGGGATCATTATATCTGCATAATGGTTACATTAAAGGCTTTAGACGAAATTGGAACATATAATACACACCATAGGGAATTGTGTAAACAAAGCTTCACTATCATAGAAATGGTTAAGTGAAAAAGTAAAAGAAAGTTATATATGCAAAATATTATAACCTTGCAAAATATTTAGAGGCAAAAAAAGAAGAAATACAATGGAACCTTAATAAAGAAAATGCATTTTAAAAAGTTCTCCTTCCCCCCCACCCCCCACCCCCAAAAAAAAAAGTTACATACCATCACATCCCCTCCCCCCCTCCCCATAAACCCCCTCCCCTCCCCCCCTCAGCAAAAGCGTTTCCCTCCACATTTCACATCGAACCTTCCTCCCTCCCCCCCTCAGCAAAAGCGTTTCCCTCCACATTTCACATCGAACCTTCCTTCATTCGCCTGTACAACTTTAAAACGCGGGCGTGTGTGTGGGCGGCGGCGCGATTGAACGAATTGTTTTGACATTTGGAATAAAAATGATTATATTTTTTAATACTTGATTTTTTTTCTATTTTTAAAAGGAATTATATGTATAGAAGAAAATATTTGCAATATTTTTTTTGTTTGATTGTATCGGTATGTGTTTTTGTGTTTTGTGTACTTTCTTTTAAGTGACATAAATAGATGAAACTGAAGAAAAATTAACATATCGGTAATAATAACGTCAACACTCAACAAGTCATCAGAACAGCATCCTTTCCCCCTGTTATTCCTCCCTTTCTATATATATCTGTATCTTTCCATCCTCGTTTCGTAGGACTCCCACCTTTCATGAATATTCACACGGCTTTGGGATGCTGCAAAGGACGCGGGAGATAAATATAGATAGCCGAGGCAGCTTGATAATTCAGAGCAAATAAACATTAAGTCAACAAGACCGTTACTGATGACGTCAGTGCAGACCCGTTGCCATGGTTACGGAAAGCGATTTGGAGGTTGATACTTCTCTTTTCATTTCTTTGTTGTTTTTTTTCTTCTTCTTCTTGTTTTCTTATTGGTGTTTTGATTCTGATTAATAAATTAATACAAAAATATACTTATCGTAAAATATAGGGAATATTTTGTTATAATTAGAAAAACAGATATAGGGATATTGAAATTGTGAGTGTAAAATCCTCTTTCTTCTATTTCATTGCCTTTTTAAGAATATTATCGTTTTCATCTTTCTAACTTCTTTCACGAAGGCAAAAAACATACAGCAAAAAATAAAGATTTGAAAAATTAATTCGATATTGTATCTACCGACATGGATAATTATTTATCATTTACCTCTTATAGGTCATTCATATTAATAATTAATCACATACACAACCTCCATTTCATCAGAATTTCTAATACAAACAAATTTTCAAAGTGAATCATCAATTTCTAAAAAAAATGAAAAAAAAAAATGAAAAAAAAAATTGTGATTAAAATTTTTCTCTCTTTAAATCAACAAGGAGAACGATCAGCTCATGTCCATCCGAAACTTGGTTCCGTTTCCGTAAGTAAGAGAAAAAAAAAGTATATGGTACTAAAGCTAAGTTTCGCCTAAATAGATAGAGAGGATAGTAAAGATAGGAGACAGTAGGAGAGGGATAAAGGATAGGGAATAAATATGACGGATATCAGGAATAAGGAGAAGGAGAAGAAGAAGAACAACAACAAGGAAGAAGGATATAAGAAGGAGAAAAAGTGGGGGAAGGGGGAAGATAGGAGAGAAGAAAGAAAGAAGAAAAAAAAAAAAAAAGAGTTGAAAAAATATATATATATGAAAAAAATAACATAGATATATATATATATGTGTGGTTTCCCCGGCAGTAGTTCTTATCTCATAGTTGGCCTTTCTCTCTCTCTCTCTCTCTCGCTGGTCGCAGTAGACACCTCTCTCGCGGTAGCCCAGGCGGGGGCGGGGGACGAATCTCGAGTGAGAGGAAAGAAAAGAGGGAAGGAGAGGGAAGGAGGGGGAAGGAGGGGGAAGGAGGGGGAAGGATGGGAGGTAGGAGGGGGAAGGAGGGGGAAGGAGGGGGAAGGAGGGGAGGTAGGAGAGGGGGAAGGGAGAAGGATGGGAGGTAGGAGAGGGGGTAAGGGGAATTGATGGAAGGTAGGAGAAGGGAAAGGGGAGAAGGATGGAAGGTAGGAGAAGGGGTAAGGGGAATTGATGGAAGGTAGGAGAAGGGGAAAGGGCTAAGGATGGAGGGAAGGGCAGAGGAGGTTTTGAGAAGGCGATGGGACGGAGGGAGGGAGGGAGAAGGATGTTAGGAGAAGGGAAGTGGAGGGAAGGGGATACTCAAAGGATGGGGGAGGGGAGGGGGAGGGGGAGGGATTTAAGAGAGCGTTGTGGAGGGAAGAAGTTGTGAGATTCGTCCGTGGATATTTATTACGGTGACGGATGGCAAGATTGGAGGCATTTGCTGATCACGTTTTGTAACACTTTTTCTTTCTGTCTTTCTTTCTCAATAGTCGTTTTATTCATGGAGTTGTTCTTCATTTTCAGTCGCTTTCTTTTCTTTCTTTCTTTTGCGAGCTTTACTGTCGGATTTTACTTGTATCTTTCATCCTGTTCGTTTTTTTTTTTTTTTTTTTTTTTTTTTTTTTTTTTTTTTTTTTTTTTTTTTCAAAATGTTCGGCAAGTTTCGAATCCACTACGAAAAAAAAACCCGCCATGGAAAAATCACCCACAGACCGTTCTCTTTCCGTAAATTTAAAAAAAAAAATGCTAACATTAAAGGGGAAAGGAAAGGATGATAAAAAGGAACGAGGATTAATGAGGAACAACAAGAGTGGAGGGAAAAAAAAAGTAGACGAAGATATAAGGGGAAGGAAATACGAAGGGGGAAAAAAGGTGGAGATGAGGGGATGAGGGGGGATAAGAAGGGGGGGATGGGATGGAAAGAGGGAAAACCAGAAGGACACGTTGTTCTTCCAAGGATGAAAATCAGGAACAAGGAAAAGATATAAGGATCCCTGTCTATGAGCCCCAGGCCGACTTTCTGAGGGAAAGTGCCCATCAGACACTGTTCTGGCTTTTCTCTCTCTCTCTCTCTCATACACTGTTGTCGTTACTACTGTTGCTGCTGCTGCTGTTTGCTCTCGCTCAGGTTATATCGCGCGTACCCAGCGGGGGATGGGTGGAAGGTGAATCTCCGAAGACAGGAGAGGACAGGGAGGCTGAGACGAAAGGCGGAGGATGAAGAAGAGAGATGGGAGGGAGGAGAGGGGGGGGGGGGGGGGGAGATGAGGAGGCTAGCTAAGAGGGGAGATTCACCTTTTTGAGATTACGGTAACAGGGGCGGTCGGTGGGGCCATGGCACGTTTGGCGTTAGATATGGCGATAATGATAGCGACAATAGTAATCATGATTCATCATTTTATTTTCATTAATATCATTTTTTTTCTATTTATCATATTTTGTTATTTATGATACTAAAATAATAACGGGTAAAAATACAAGTCTATCGAGATCGAAGCGTGAATGAGTCAATATGCAACGGAAAGATATGCGGAATGAGTCCTCGCGGATTGTCGGCTTCCTTGTGTTTCCACAAGATCGATTCCCTAATAAGAAAAGAGAAAAAGAAAGTAAGAGGGTCTGGAGAAGAAGAGGGAAAAAAAAACAGAAGAGACGAATAAGGAAGGGAAGAGGAACGAGGAATATAAAGGATGATATAAAGGGGGGGACGGGAGGAAAAGGAAGGGGAGGGGGAAGGGTAAAGGAGGAGATGGGGACAAGTTAAGTAGGATATACATAGGACAAGAAAATAAATAAAAAAGGGGGAAATCAGGACATATAAGAACAAAAAGAAAGAAAGAAAGAAAGGGAGATGAAAAGAAAAAGAAAAAAAAAACGAAGAAGAAATAACGAGGAGAAGGAGGAGGAGGAGGAGGAGGAAAAAGAAAGGTATAACAAAAATAACCCAAGTGTAACAGGAGACTGACTCCAGCATCGGGGCCCCGTGTTGTCTTAAGAAAGATCTCTCGCTGTTGTATACCGTAGCAAGCCAACTTTCTGAGGGAAAGTGCCTGGTGCTGTCAGTTGACACCGCGGATAGGCCCGTGCGGGGGGCTAGGTGCAAATCCGTCTTCAGGGATAGAAAAAAAGAAGGATAGAGAGATGGGAGAGAAAGCAAAGGGAAGGGAGAAGTAGAGAAAGGGTGCTGCTGACGGGTGGTCGAGGGGAAGGAGTTGGGTGGTTGGGCGGTGGGATAGGTGGATGGGGATGTGGTTGAGATACTCGAGAGGAGAAAAGGAGAAAGACAAAGTTGAGGAAAAAGGGAAAAGGGGCGGATTTGCGAGCTAATTGTGGTAACAGTTGGAAAAAACAGACAGACGGGGACTCATTCTTTAAAGAAAAGGTTTTATTTTCACGTGCAAACGCAGAATAAAAAGAACGAATTATAATCGAACAATGGGAGATAAAGGGGATAACGACGCTTTATAATTCGTTGATCAAAATTAGCAATCCGTGATAAAGCGTATATTCGTATATTCGTATTATATTCTGAACTCATTACATGGGAGTTTGCTAACCTTTTTCATCCTTCTATGAGCACAATTATATATAAAAATAAGTTCAACCAATCCACCTGTGATCATACCAACACCTGATCCATTTCCACAAAGTAATTATCCACCTACATAAGTATAGAGACGGATTAAATCAAGAGGGTAAGGAAAAAACATAAAAAAGGGTTGAAATCATATCCAAGTCACTATTGCAGACGCTACATCTAATCCTATAAAACAAACATGACTAACGAACAAACAAAAAACACAATAGAGGGGGAAAGAAAATCAAAGGTGAACCTATCGAACCCTCGATCTCTTCAAGTAGCGTGTTCTGTAGCTAAAAGAAATCTAAAAGAAGAGAATATTAGTGATAGAATGAAAAAAAAAATGCATGGAAAAAAAATGTCATAAGAACTATGTAAGAGGTGTGAGTCAACGCCAAAGCACACGTCAGTGGCATCTTCCCACCAGTCACGCCGTCTTGCACACCTTCGCTTCCTCTGACGAAGTAAAAACACACGAGGCAGGTGGAAGGGGCTGCCTCACACCACAGAAATAGTGCCGCACATCATAACTCATCGCGAATAACCCAGCGGGGGTGAGTGAATCCGCAGTATGTGTGGTTGCGAACGTCGTCGTCGTCATCATCATCATCATCATCATCATCATCATCATCATCATCATCACAAAACCTGAGTCTTCACCATATAATACTCCATAATAAAGGTATATAGGAGAGAAGAGGAGGGGGGGGGGGTATAATCATAAGAAGGTAAAGGAAAGATAATCTTGTTTCTTCGTTTGTCTTCTTGTGTGGTGTTAATGTCTCCTAAAGCTAATCTGCGGATTCACTTGAGATATTATGGTAATAGATTCACGTGTTGGATGCAACAGGTCAATTGATTTTTTCGAAATGATTGTTCGTTGAACTGACACGATGTAGAATAATAGTATTTACTTTTATCTTTTGTACTATGCATATTTAACCCTTTTCCTTCCCCAGTTTTTAATCTGGGTTTTGTTATTCATGTTTATGGAAAAGAAAGAGGATTTACACATCAAAAATATATAACTTTTCATCAAGAATCAAAACACTCTTCAATACATATATTTACTTCATAATTTCCACTTCTAAACATAAATGCATATATGACTCCCAAACTTAATACATTTCACAAAATAATGTAAGTCCGAAAACACAACGGAAAGAAATTGGAGATATAGTATATAAATTGCGTTTTTTTCGTTTTTTTCCTTGACTGTGACAATAGTCAGACACCGATAGGTAGTTACTAGATAGGTAAATCAATCAATCCACCTATACACAAACTCATAACCCTCTTCCAAACAAACAGACATGTAAATTATCCGTCGATTCTTATCCGAAACAATTGCAATGCAACATGAAGTCTCGACAGATCCCAACCCACACATCTAGATCCTAGTCCATCCCATTTCTAACCTGGGCGACGCATGAACTAACAAACACACGCATCTCTTATAGTTTCCCCTTTAAGTATAAAAGAGAAAACGGAATAAAAGAAAACGCGCTTGCGGGAGTCAGACATACGGAGGCAAAAGCGGCCGAGCATTGGGCCGCCTCCGCCACCTCATGTTTATATATATATATATTTATTAATATATATTCTTTTTTTACCCCTGGTTTTGTCCTCTTCTTTTTCACCCTCCCCGAGGACTTGCGATACGCGGATGGCCCATAGCGGGGGCATGTGGAATCCTCTTTAGTCGAGTTACCCCTTCAACAGTTTCTTTGATATAATAAAATGTTAAAAATTGTCTTCTGAGCTGTAAAGTTATGCTTGAACTTTTCTCTTCCCTTATCTGTTACGGTTCTCTGTTTATATATTTTCTTAATGTTTCTTCATCTATTGAAACCTTTATGTTAAGAGTATTACTTCTTTCATTAGCTTACTTAACAGTATTTTCCATTACGTCTTTGTATTACCCAAACTGTATTTCTATATATATAAACTTTTCCCCAAAAATAAAACATTACAGAGAACGAAATTACAACGACGAAAATACACACATACCCCTTTCATCGACACTTCCAGACACAAGACTAAAAAAGACGTAAAAATAATAATAAAAATAAAAAAAATAAGTAAGAGGATTCCATCAAAGAAAGATTACGGTAACAGACAGAAGATTAACAGAACTTCGGAGTTGTTTTATAATGAATCAAATGTATAAGAGTAAGATGTATAACGAAAAGTTAAGTTTGTTGTGAATAAAGACTTAGATGTGCAGAGGAAAGGTTTAAATCTTTAAAAATTCTTATAATTCTATATCTGTACATAGGAATATAGGATTTAATATAAAGACAGGTGTGAAAAAATCTTACGATAACAAAATAACGAGAGATAATGAACTGCTTGTGGAAATTAGATAAAAAACAAACAATCAATAATTACAAACGAAATTTAAAAAAAAGACAAAGACGAAGAAAATTGGAATAAACGAGGAAGGAAAACAACTCTTCAGTCACTGCCAATCACTTCCGTGCACCTGTTTCCGTAAGTTGATGTTCTCTTGGTGGAAATCTCCACAACATCACCTGAAGACCTCCGGTACAAAAGATTAAAAAGAGACAACTACGCGAAGTCAGTCAATAAACGTTGTCACTAACATATCTGTCGAGACACTACTAACCCACTTGAAACAAACAAGGGAAAAAAAAGAAAAAAAAAATATTTCGTTTTTCTTTGCGTTATTTTCCTTTTTTTCATTTATTAGGATCATCGTACCTCTTTGCTTATTTGTTATTTTTGTTCTTTAAGTAATGACTGACTTATTGTCACGAGTCCTGTTCTGAATAAACACTTGTTCTTAAATGATACAGATACAAAAAAAAAAAAAATGACACAACAGCACAAATTCGGATATTTAACAAAACCAAAAATGGGTCAACGAGAAATGTAATCAAATGTGATTCGCTTTACATTCTCTCTGTCACTCATTCTCAAATATTCTCTCTCCTTCTATTTCTATCCGTGTTGTTTTTTCACCTTTCTATGTGAACGAAGTAAAATGTTCGGGAGTCATATACAAACGCAAACAAAACTTGGGTTACGAGCTTTAAAATAAACGTTTGCAATAAAAACAAGCGAGATTGAAAGTATTATAGCTCAAATACATCTGTTTGTTCGTATGTTTTCTCTGTTTCCATTAATTTCAACATTTTTTTTTTATTGTTGTTTTAGCATTTACTCTAATTTATTGTCCTTTTCCACGTTAACATAACCATCTTGCATTCTTTATACGTCAAAATCTTCAAATCCTTATTATTCTATATATATAATATATATACACGCACCTCTCTTGATTCCAATATTCATATACATACATATATAACAAGAAGCCTAACTTTTAGGCCTTTTGGGAATCTCGCGTCGCCTGCCCTTATGAAAAGCATCATCTAAAATGCAATATTTAGTTCCTTTTTACCTTCTTTTCACTTCTTGCCATGCGAGAGGATTCGTTATCATGGTAAATACTGAACAATGAATAGAGAAGATAAATGTTGTTTTTTTTATATCAAGTTGATCTTTCATTAGGCAAAGTCTTAGTGGTTGAGATAATAGGAATAAGAATATCCCGCACGCGCCCATGTGATGTTGAAACAAAAGAGAAACTTTGCACATTTTCTTTTTTCCTTATTTTTTTGTCCCTCATTATCAGAACGCGTCTAACAAAATCCTAAGGGTTAGGCTTAGAAATCACCTCCATCCTTCCCTACCCCCTCCCCTGCCCCTACTCTTATCCCCATGTACTTTGGGTATAAAATTTCCCTCCAGAATGAAGAAGAAAAAATATTGCACTACATATATTTTTTTCCCTGTCTTGTTAGTTTGAAAATGAGCTGGGGAGTAAAGAGGATGATTTTATAACCACACGCGATGGTAATTAAATGTATTCATTTACACATTTACTCTCCCCGGAAATACAGCAGGAAAGACTAAGAAAATCCCCTTTGTTTTCAATGTGTTAGGGGAAAAAAGGAGCAGAAAAAGGGGGAAAAAAATCCCCTAGAGATGGGACATTTTTCCCCCCCACCCTACTACTTTGATCTACCCTCTCCACCCTCCCCTATCTACCTACCCCCTACCTCTACCGACCGCCTATCTCTCCCCAACCCACTACCCACTACCCCCCCCCACCTCATACCACTCTCCTACATACCCCCTCCCCCCCCTCGGCCTCCTTCTCCCCCTCCCTAGTAGTACCCCATCAGCTGGTGAATTTTGTTTGTTTGTGGTCGTTTTCGGACGCATCCCACCAAGGGGATTCCCCAACGCAAACTTACGATGGCATTTTCCCCGAGAGCGAAAGAATATATATACATATATACGAATTTCAACCTTAGCCACGGAGGATCCTTATACCCTCCCCCTTCCCCCCTCCCCCTCAATCCCTCTTTTTCCTTTTCTTCTTTCCTTTTTCCTCTTCCTCCCTTTGTTCTCCTATCCCCCTTCACAAAAAAAGAAAAAAGAAAAAATATATATATATATACATTTCTGACAAATACCAACCATACATAACTTTTATGCGGTTTGTTTTGCGTAGGTCTATAAATTAAACGCTTTGTCATCATGGCAAAAGAGGATTGAATTTTTTTTTTTTTTCTTTTTTTTCCTTTTTTTTCTCGTTTTTGCTGAACGACGGTAACGATATATGTATATATCTTTTCATAACATTTCGTCCGTTTTCGTTCTATTTTTGGTCAATATTCTCTTATTATACGAGTTCTATTTTATCGATATGTATAAAACTCGAACGAAACTAAAAGGTTATCGATAAAACGACGCGATTGCACATCAGGGATTGGAAAACGGGTTTCCGTAAAATAAAAAAAAAATGATAAAAAA
>BOPN01001253.1:186878-216878 GCA_017312705.2 Penaeus japonicus
ATAAAAAAAAATCATAATCTTGGGAGTTAAGAAGATACTGCATAGTTGGTAGTGATTGAGATCAAGGTCTAAGAGAATAAACAATAACAAAAATGACAATAACACTAAGGATACTCATAGACAGGTAAAAAAAAAAATAATATAGATGATAAATCAAAGACTAGAAAACAAAATGGCGAATCGACGGTTAAGAGACGAGCTCAACTGCGCTCCCAAATACCCCAGTAAGACCCAACCTGACTGACCGTTTTTTCCCCTTCGTGACCCTCTTCGTGACCTTAGATCATCATCCCAAGCGAATGCTCCTCCTCCGTCAGGTACGTCGGAGCATCCCCTTATCCAACCCCCACCCACCCTCACCTCCCACCCACCCAACCCACCCCACCCCACCTCCTCCCCCAAAATTCCCTTCTATCTCCCCCCCCTCCTTCCAAAAAAAAAAAGCCCAAGGTCGGGAAAAGCAAGTCGTGCAAGGTCAGGGTGAGCTAGTAGGTAAGAGAAAGAACAGGCAGAGCAGGAATGCAAACCCCTCTTGGTTCAGAGGGGTTTTGGTCGCTAGCGTGTTGTCCCGGACTCGTTGGCCACGCGGGGGCAGATAAGGTCAAGCGTCGGGTGTCTTGTTCACAGACTGACTCGACGTTGTTTGGAATTTTCTTTCCTCTTCTAAGGAAAAGGTCACCTCCCCCTCTGAGTAGTGTTAGTAGGCTCATCAGAAGGATGACTGAACTACCAGAACGATATGAAACAAAAAACAAAACAAAAAAAAGGTCCTAAATCTCCCTAAAACTTCTATTCCCTATTACCTATTTATATATATATATTTTTTAATTCTCCTTTTTCTCTTCGCAGTCAACTCACGCCAGCTCACACATGTCGACTGAGCTCCGAGACGAGTCGATGTGGTTTCAGGTCATCCTCCATACTCCGGAGGTCGACAGTGCGTGGAGGCTTGGCGGAGGAGCGTCGATCCTAGAAGCTATGCAGGTTACCGGAAGGCTTTGGCCAGGCCTTCGTGAGCGCAAGAAAAAAAAAAGGGTTGATGGGAAACGGGGCACAGGCGTAAGGGGAGTAGGTCTGTTACGAGCGCGATCGGGGGAGGACCCTGCGTTACGGTGATAATGGCTTCGTCCCGATTCTTGTTGCAAAGATCGTGTTGCGAAGGAGGAACAGAAGAGAAAATCATAGGAAGATTGCTTGAGAATCTCGGAATAGCAACAGGCATTGGATTAATACTCGAAAAGTAAGTTTGTAACTATTCTAAACACATTTAGAAATGTAAGTTCAAGAAAGGTACTGTCTTACTTCCAGAGAGATGTAGAATAGATATTATGTAAAATAGATGCAAAATAGATATTCGTTCCTGGAAAATGACTTTGCGAAATGCAGATACATAGTAAACACAGTATGCAGATGTAATGATATTTCGTGTGCAAGTTAATCATCCATTTTATAACTTTAATCAAAACTGTAAAGAAAAGTATAGTTAGGGTTACGACAGACATGTACATATTTAAATTATATATATATACGCACACAAACATGGTTTAAAAATAAAAGAGCTTATGAAATAAACACACATGACATATTTACAATAGTTAAAGACCACAAAGCAATATCCTTAAAAAAAAGTCAAAAGAATCCACAAAGATAATACAGACTCTAAAACCAAAATTCATCACAAGCCAAACCTCACCACTATAAGAACAAAGGGAGGGAAAAAAACACACACACAATACAATATATATATCAAATGTATTTTCATAAAACAACAGACCATCTCGATCATTCTACAGACTTGCGTTCGCTCCGCCAGGGACATCTCGAACTCTTTTTTTTTTTTTAACGTTATTTTTTTTTATTATTTAATCTCAAAGAATCGCTCATCCTTACCGCCAACGCGCTCGCGAAACTACGCTCAACGCGGGATGGCGTTTACAATCAAAAATACCATCATCAGTTTGTACATTTACAATCATGGACCATCATCATACAAATAACTTTTCATCTTTAATTAATAACTTATCACGCGGCTCCTACTGGGCAGCGCAGTGACATTACAAAAGATATAAAAGTGTGAATTACACATTAGAGATGTATAGTTATCATTATAGATATGTATGCATTGTAATGAAAGGAAAAAATCGATGACTGATCAACAGTATAAAGAGATGCGGGTGATGAGCGAGCGGATGATATCATAGTAATAATAATTTGATTGAATTTGAAAAAGGGGGGGGGGTGAGAAAGCAACAAGTTTTGAGGTTATTGACATAAAAGCCGCTATGATATAAAAAATACTACATTTGGCGTGATGGAAAATTTGAGTGATTCACCTACCTGCTTTTATTTCGTTTTTTTTTTTAAGAATATATTGGGTGTTTCTTTTCTTTTCTTTTCTTTTCTTTCTTTTCTTCTTCTTTTGTCTTACTTACGCGCGTGTAGTTTACACGGAACGGTAAGACATGATACGAGATTCCGGACTTTTCATATTAAAAAAAAAAATCTCTTTATGTAATGATGACGTCAGTGTTACCTACCTGCTACGCGAATGCCGTAGGGACGGGCGCTTTATCTATTTTTTTTCTCTCTCATACTAAATAATACTCCTTTTTTTTTATCAAATAAGCCATTTGTATAACCTTCATCACGACTAGAAAGAAATAACCTGTGATCTAATTGATATAATCATACTAAGAACAACAAAAGAAAGAGCACGAGTGGGGTTAGCACTGTATTTACCTTGACAGCTGGCAAAAAAATTGGGCCAAACAAATACTGTATAGGCCTATTAGGCCCTCTACACATTTTGTTCTCATTTGCCCTGCTGCACTGACCTAAATCGTGTACCTGAAAATATGTAAATTGGAAATGGACTATTTTCTTTCTCACAGTAATGGGAGAAAAGCATGAGTGACATTAAGGAAAAAAAATGACATTTCATGATTGCTGAACTTTGGAGAAAGAAGGGGGAGATTTTAAAAAAATAATAATGAATAAATAAAATGAAATGCACTAACTACATGGTAAGCACTGTTAAATGCACTGTACAATGTGACCCTAATCAGAAGCTCAATCTCAGAAACTAGAATAAAGGGAAGAATAGGATGAAATGAGTCGATTTACAACAATCTTGTGACTGATTGATTGACTGGTTGATTAGCAAGCACCAAAAAAAAAAAAAAAATGAAGAAAAAAAAATGGGAAAGAAATATATAAATGAAATCAACAGACCTAAGAGTTATCATCAATTATCAAGTGAAATAACCTGACTCACTAAGCCCCTGACGGCATACCATGAGGGATGCCCTGAGGAGGCCCCTAGTTCGGCCCTGGGTTGGAGGCTGGGGTCCTGAAGGTGTTCTGTTCCCGAGGCCACTGTCGAGGCCTTGTGGCGTCGCTACGGCAGAGGCGGAGGTCGAGGTCGAGTGGATGGTGAAGGCGGTTACACTCGGGGGTCGCTTTATGAGTTAGGATTTAGTGTATCTAGCGTTCTCGAGTTTGTTTGTTTGATTTTTTTTTCGCTCCGTGTAGCCTTTGTCGGAAGCTCTCTCTCTCTCTCTCTCTCTCTCCCTCTGTCTGTCTGTCTCTCTACAGGATCACAGTCTACACGAGGAATCAACAACAACAACAACGCGGCTGTGCGTGCGTGCGTGCGTGCGTGCGTCTGTCTGTGAGGAGGTGACAACTTGGCTCAGCTAATCCTGTCAGCAAAGGTCGACCAGATGGAGTGATCTCTGGGCCTACACTCACCTATATAAGTGTATATACACACACTAGTCACACCGCGAAGTTTTGCTTACATATGGAGTGTTTACATAGTTTTCGCACAACACTATTTCTCACTATAAACACGAGGCTCTCCACAACAACACTTTTTTATATAGACATATAGTTTTCGACAAGAGTGTTCGGGGCCGGTAACATCTCGCGTGTTTTTTACATGAATGATTGTGATTATTTTTAGTTTATTATTAGCGGCTTTCTAGACTAGCCATTTTGTTAGAACAGGGAACGTGTATTTAACATGGCGGAAGGCCCTACAGTCTTGCCCGAACGCGTTACTAGGTTATCGGCGTCACGGATTAGAAGTGTCTTACTAGCTGCTAGTTCTCTCTCTGTCTCTCCCTCTCTCTCTCTCTCTCCCTCTCTCTCTCTCTCCCTCTGTCTCTTTCTGGGGTGTCTACACTGGCCTATGCACAAAGGAACGTCGATTCTCCCGGGCTGAGAATAGAGGTGACATTGATATATATATACCTGTGTATGTGTGAGAGTTGTCGAAGCCGGGGGTTGGGGGGAGGCCCTGAGGCTCTGAGTGACAGTTCGCGCTGCTCTTTTTTTCCGCTCGCTCGCTCTCTGTCTCGCGCGCGCGCGCTCTATCTCTCTCTCTTTCTTTTTCTCTCTTTATCTCTCTCCTCTAAATAACAGCCCGCCCTTCTCTTATTTTTTCCATCTTGCGGTATCCCTTGCGGTTCGCTTGCGGCCTGGTGACTGCGGCGTCGCGCCTTCCCCTGTGACACTGCGGCCTTCGTGACTATCACCTCCCAACGCGGCGTCCTAACGCACCCTCTTCTGTTCTCTCTCTCTACAGCAACACTTCCGTGGGACATGCAGGTCTTGCCACCGATATACCGATAAACTCTACGGTCCGCACGCGCCCTGTTTCATTTGCTCTCTCATCTGACTTTTATCACTTTTTTTGAGTTCACTTCACTCTTTAACTCTCTCTTTATATATCTCTCTCTTTATCTCTCTCTCTCTCTTTAAAAGTTACATCGTTAGTAGACAAAAGTTTTTTTTTTTTACATGTTCAAAAAATAAATGTCTATTCACAGACAGCATCATTTATATATAATATCTTTATAGGTAAAATATATACATGTTTCACTTAATGACCATCGTATATCTAAATAACATGAATTCTTCCCGGGCTATTCAAAAAGTCAAATGCCCTTGTTGCAGTGTACCCAGAGTTTGAAAATAGACAAGCTGGCGATTTTGAAAGAAAATTGATAAAGTTTGCCTCGTAGTTACAGGCAAAAATAACACAGATTCTCCAGTGATAAGGAGAATTGAAAGTTTTCCACAAGCAATATCATTCATTCATTCAATTTTCCTTTTTTTTTCGTTTGCCTCTTTCACGCATTATGGAAAATAAATGGCTATTTTAAAAGTTTCCTTTTCTTTTCAATTAAACAAATTGTCAGAAGCATGTTATGTTATCATGAATTGTATATAATTAAATATAAAATTCATATATAGCATTCTAATACAACAGACAATGCAATTTCAGAAATATCATACTGCATTTGTTTATAGCAACTTCAACATACACAGTGTTAACGAATGTATATGAAAATGTTAAAGCGTGTTCATTATCAGAGGGCAATGCAAACAGTCTTTTTTTGTGCTGTATATTTTGTGTGGCGTGGAGGGGGAATAACAAAATACTTGATGTATAAGTGAGCAAAGGAGGAGAGAGGAAGAATCAGGGGGGAAACACGAGAATGGAAAGAGGAAATAAACGAACGGAAATAGGAATAAGAGTAAGAGAAGGGAGACATGGAGGAGAGGGAGGAGAGGGAAGAAGATGAAAAGGAGAAGGAAAGGCAAAAAGAGGAGGAGAGAGAGAAGGGGGAGTAGGAAGAGAAAAGGGAGGAGGAGAAGGTAAAGGAGAAGGAGGAGGAAGAGGGGAAGGAGAAGGTAAAGGAGAGGGAGGAGGAAGAGCAGGAGGAGGAAGAGGGGAAGAAGGAGAAGGTAAAGGAGAGGGAGGAGGAAGAGAAGGAGGAAGAGAAAGAGGAGGAGGAGGAGGAGGAGGAGGGACGGTAAAGCAAGGACTTCCAGAGAACGTCCTAGAATCCCAAAAGGCAAAGGACGGAATCGTGTCCTTGAAGAATCATGTTTTTGCATTCAACAGGGCTAGGCAAAGAAGGACGGGGGGGGGGGCAAGGGGGCAAGGGGGAAGTTAGAGGAGGAGGTAAGCCAAGGGGCGAGGGAGAGACGGGAGAAAGAGGATGAGAGAAAGGGATAAGAAAAAAGGAAGAGACAGATTTAAGGACAGAAGGAGTTGGAAACGAAGGAAGGGTAAGTGGAGGAGAGAGAGGAAGAGGAGGACCAAGTGGAAGATGAGGAAGAGAAGAAGATGAAGACAAAAGGAGGAGGGGGAATAAGTGGAAGAGGAGGGGGAAGAGAAAGAGGGTGAAGAGGAGGAAAAGAAGGAAAAAGTGAAAGAGGAGGAAACAGGAAGAGAAAGAGGATGAGGAGGAGGAAAAAGAGAAGGAGGAGTAAGAGGAGGAGGAGGAGGAGTAAGAGGAGGAGTAAGAGGAGTAAGAGGAGGAGTAAGAGGAGGAGGAGGAGGAGTAAGAGGAAGAGGAGGAGGAGTAAGAGGAGGAGGAAGAGGTGAAGTAGGTGGGAGGAGCTGCTCCTTGTATGATGGAACAGGACAGGTTTCCATGCCACCTGCGCACATTCGAGAACCCAGGTGGCTGGTCCAAAGTGAAGCTGCGTGTGCGTGTGTGTGTGTGTTACCTTTAAGATTAAGTGTGAATTGTTGTGATAATTATAATCATTTCGTTTATTCTTTTGGGGTTTTGTGTGTTTTTACTTGTATTTTTGTTTATTAGTTTGTCTAGCTTGTGTTTCTTGGATGTATAGATATACCAATGTAAATATAACATAATTAAACACCCTAAAAGGTGAATATATCCAATTTTACTCGGGGGGAAAAAATATATATATATACGAAATGAAACTCGGGAGTGAAAAAAAAACACACACAAAGAGGAATTCCATAAATTCTTCCTCTCCTTCACCCCTGATCTAGAAATCGATGCTATAAATTGCGATTCCCATCCCCCCATCCCCCCATCCCCCCCTATTTCGGCCAGAGACGTTGCTGATTTCCTGCGAATTTGAGCCCTACTCCCCATCCTCCCCCATCCCCCCCCATCCTCTCATCCCCCATCTTCCCTTCCCTCGTTACAGTGCTACCAACGAATTAGCGAAGGTCGTTAAGGTTCGCACGTCAATTGCTCTTCCATATATATTTTTTTCCTACCATGATTAAAAACACATTAACGGCTTGAACAAAAATGTAATACAGTGAATTATTTCTGGGGCAAAAAATCCCTAAAGAATTTACATATTCAAAGTTGAAAAGACAACTACTAAATAGAATTAAATAAAACAAAAAAGCATCCCACGTAAAAATTGTCCATCGAGTGAAGCCTTGGCCTACGGTTGGCAGCCCTGTTCCTCCCTGCCCGCGTCCTGTCTCATAAACTAGAAGCTCGGTTGTCAGTTGTGCATTTTCACCTCTATTATTTTCCCGCTTCCCACTAATGCCTTTAAGCCCTTCTCGAAATAAGGGATTCTAGATCAACCAAGCTCTAGAATCGTCGATAAAAAGGATTTCAGAGGGACGCAGAAATGGAGATAAGGAAGGAAAACGGAGGAGGAGAAAAGGTGGAGAAGTTTTCAAAATGGAGGTCGGAGGGAAAAAGACAAAAAAAAATCGCATCGAAATTTCGCATCATGGAATACCCAGCGTCAGTGTGTTCCTACCCCTCCCTCCCTCCTTCCCTCCCTTTCCCCTCTCTATTTCCCCTCCCTTCTTTTCCCCTTTCTTTACTCTTTTTCCTCTTTTTTCTAATCTTTTATCTAGCCAAGGAGGCCTAAGAGCGAAGACCTGATGAAGAAAGCAATTGCGCGCCTTTTTGTGACGATTTTATAGGGATCATTTCACTAGGTAATCCTCAGGGGAGAAGAGACCTTACGACATCCATGACACAAGGGCGAAAATGGCGCACAAATACACGAAAAAAATAAAACCGAACTGGACTGTTGTCTCTCTCCCCCCCCCCCTCCTACTTCCCTTCTTTGAATGCTTAGAAGAATCTGAGGGAAAAAAGGGATGTTGAAACGAGTTTTCTAAGAACTTTTTGGACAATGTTACGAAAAACAGGAAGGAGAAATAGAAGGAAAACAACAAACAGAAGAATGAATATCTATATCTATGAATCCCCCCCCCCACCCCTAAATAAAAATAAGATACAAATAGAAACAAGACGAATCCAGAAAAATACAGAAGAAGAAGGAAAAGAAAAAAAAAGAAAGAAAAAAAGTACACACCTCTTGGCAACGTACATCCTCCTCCCTTACCCCCCCCCCCCCCCCCCCCCCCCCACAACCCGTGCTCCCCGTCGCCAAAGATCCCCGACAGGCCTATAAAGGTTCGAAAAAAGGAAAAGAAAAAAATCGTGTGCGAAAATAGGTATCTTATGTCCCTTTAACACTGTCTCTTGGCTGGATCTCGTGTTTGAGAAGGATTCCGAAATTCGATCAAATGTATATCCCGATATTTAGATGGGATGTGTTTTGTTTTTTCTTTCGTCTGGAGTCGAAATTGTTTTATCTTTATATTCTTTGTTTGTTTGTCTGGTCTCTTAACTTTTTTTTTTGTTTGTTTTGTTTTGTCTCTTAACTGTAGTTTCTTTTTTGGGTTGGTTGTTTATTCAATAAATTAGGGGGGGGGGGGATTTCTCTTTTCAATTCTAAGTTAAAAAAAATAACTGAAACGAAAAAAAGAGGAAAAAAATAAAAAAAAAAGCTCGTAGTCATCCAGAAAATTCACACTCGATTCTCTTTCAATTTCCTGATCTCTTTCTTGCGCAAATCTTATCTGACATCGAGGTAAGAAAGAACGCTACGTGGCGGTCTCGAGTTCTCCGCTAAAAACTAGCAGAAATAATGGGATAATATGGAGCCTATTTGCAATTCAAAACACAAAGGATGCGATACACAACGAAAGCCACTTTTGTATGGGATTACTCTTAGTCCTTTTTTCTTTTTTTTATCTAACTCTCTATTTTTTCTTCTACTAATACATAAAGCTTCTACCATCCATAGATTTTTTTCATTTTTTATTTCCGTCATTTCAACCCATAGTCCAATTATTGTTATTTGAGGCATAATCTAATTTTTCTCGATTTTCTCCTTTTTTTGGTCCCTTGATTCTCTCTGAAGTCAAAAGCTGGTGGATGATTTTCGGGATAGAAATTTCATTACTTTGGTCTTTTGAGATTTTGAAATTAACTTCTTTATTTCGTTGTATTTTATCTTTCGGTTTTCTTTTTCTTTTTCTTCTTTGTAGAATGTTCTTTGATTATTAATATTTATATTTTGGCTTTGTCTTTTATGAGTTCTTTGTTTGTTTGTTTTTTTGTTTTGTTTTTATTTCCGTTGCAGTTTACTTCATTTTCGTTTGACTCGTAAATAAAAACTTAAGGTATATCGCTATCGTTAGTAAGAATCACGATCACAAATCTAAGAAAGTGACCACATAGCATTTCTCACCCCCCCCCCCCACCCACTGCTATTTTCAAAACGACCCTCCTCTAACCACCCCTCCTCCTCTACCCCCCAAAAAAAATAGTGGGGGGGAAGCTAAAATCATATGAGTTACGTTATTAACAATATCTAACACCCCCCTCGCCTCTCCCCTCCCCCTCTTTCTTTCTTCCCCATCTTACCCTCCCTCCTTCCCTCCTTTCCCCTCCCTCCCTTCCTCACCCACCCTCCCTCCCTCCCTCCCTTCCTTCCTTCCTTCCCCTTCTTTCCCCTCCCTCCCTTCCTTCCCCTCCCTCCTTCCCCACCCTCCCTCCCTTCCTTCCCCTCCCTTCCCTCCCTCCCTTCCTTCTTCCCCTTCTCCCTATTATACATCGTACACACATAACATCATATCTTAATAGCACCTCGATAGCCTTTGTCGTAGGGAACTCAGAGCACAAGTTACGACCTCGGCACGACTATGCTCATCAAGAGGGAGAGGGAGAGGAAGAGAGGGAGAGGTGGATGAATGAGGGAATGGGAGAGGAAAGGGGGAGGAGAGAGGGGGGTGGAAGGGGAAAGGAGAGAGAGTAGGCGGGAGGGAAAGGGGAGAGGAGGAGAAGGAGAGGAGAGAGGAGGGGGTAAGGAGAGAGAGAGAGAGAGAGAGAGAGAGAGAGAGAGAGAGAGAGAGAGAGAGAGAGAGAGAGAGAGAGAGAGAGAGAGAGAGAGAGAGAGAGAGAGAGAATTGAAGGAGAAAAGAGATGGAAAATTGAAAAAAAAAAAAAATGCAGTCAAGATATTTGCAATACTTATCATTCCTCTTCTTGCCCGATCTTTATTGTCTCTTTCTCTTTCTTTATCATAATTGAACGAGTGTTATCAGGCGGAGGGAGAAAATCATCCACGTTGGAAGACTTATGTTAATTGCATGAACGGGTAAAGTAAAGTAAAGTGTACGCTTGTCGTTGCAACACTGAGTGAAAAAAAAAATATTACGTGAACACTTTTGTGGCAAGATTCGAAAGAAAAAAGAAGAAGAAAAAAATAAAATAAAGGCGAAATAAGGAAAACCTGACGAAATGGCGAAGGAAAACGAGAATAATAATAGAATTATATATTTAAAAAGACAAATTAGTGAAAGAATAAGCAAAAAACGACACACACTTAGTATATAAATCATTAATACATGTCCCAGCGCCTCGAAACTTATCAGAATTCATAAAGGAAATAAGAAACAAAAGCCAACGAGTGCACAATGGAAGAGCATCTCGATCGCACACTGAGTTCTGGTCGCTGGAAATAGAATTCCTGGAACCCCAAAGAAAACCAATAACCGGAACACTCCTTATGGCAACACCGGCCGAGGTACTGATGCCACCTGTACGAGTATTGTTTTTGTTTTATGTTTTTTACTTTGTTTTTGTTACTTTTATATATATATATTTTTTTGTATCTTTTTGATTGTTTGACTTGCATGTTCGATTTTTCAGCTGAAATGTAGGATGTTATCATGTTTTTATTCTTTGTTATTTATATATTTTTTTGAAAATTAAGACCAGAATTTTAAAAAGAAGAAGAAAAAAAAACGTAAAAATAGGAATGTAAAACATACCGCGAAACCTAACAGCCATTTGATCTTATAAGGAGCCTTATGTGACATATAAGAATTAAAAAGATAAATATATATATATATATATATATATATATATATATATATATATATATTCACCAAGGGTCATAACTCCATAGGAAACAAAAGCCATACTGGACCTTAAAGGACCTCTATCCACCTAATAGTTTAATAAGCGCCCTGCTGTCGTCATTTGCAGTCAGCCTATCTTTGAAATCATTAATGTTGTAATCAACGGAGATAAATATACAAGACAAGGAGGGAAATTTCATTTGATTTAATTAATATTGGATTTCTCGTACTCATTCAGTTGACAAAGAATCAATAAAAAAAAGAGCCCAAATATTTATTCGTGCAACAGTGCATAGAATCTGGGTTTCATTACGAAGGTAACTTTATATAAAAATATGCACAATGTCCCCGCCCTTTCCCCTTCCCCTCCCCCTCCACCTCCCTCTTCTGTTCCCTTCTCAATAAAGCCACTTAATTACGTATTTGGTGGGTGAACTGTAATCAATCTGCTTATTCCTTAATTAGCATCTAGGCCTAATTTCTCTGATCCGCTTACAAATTAGTTTTCGGTAAATTTTACGACAGCCGGCCGCGCGAAATTGCTGTCTGATTCCCCCTCCCCCATTTCCCCCCTCTCTACCTCCCCCCCCCCTCTCCTCCTCAACACCTCGCTTTTACCCCCTTTCTTCTTATCCTTATCCCTCTTCCCCCCTTTCTCTGAGTTATTGACGTCTTCCTCTCCTCTCTATCTATTTCCCTCCCTGTTCCTTATCTATCCTTGTCTATTCCTTCTTTTCCTAATCACTTCCTAATTCTCATCTTCTATCTTCATCTACTCTTTCCTCCTTCTTCTTCTGTCTCCCCTTCCCCCCCCCCCCTACCTTCCTCGCCCCTTCCCCTCTCCTTCTCCTCCTGCAATCTTGCTCTTTCCACGCCTTCTCTACACCCTAAGGCGATAATCAAATTAGTTGTTGGATCTCATATCTCCCTCCCTCCCTCCCTCCCTCCCTCCCTCCCCTCTTTTTTTACTATAGGCCTGTTCTAATCGCTCCTTTTCGCCCTGTGTCTACCCCTCCCCCTCCCCCATCTCCTTTCTAGCTATAATCCGATTAAAAATGGCCAATCTAGATCGTTCGGTTATTAAAAAGTTTCTCCCACGAATGAATGGCCTTTTTTGGTCACCTACGAATGTCTATCGTTTATCTATTTTTTTTCTAATATACTTTTATCTTTTTTTTTTTTTTTTTTTTTTTTTTTGTGGGGAGGGTAAGTGATTTTATTTTCTTCATATTACTTTTTAATTCTGTACTGCGACTCAAAATTAAAATTGGTTTAGTTTAGCTCGGGCTTGACTAAGATAAAACGGATAATATCAGTAACGGCGATATTAATGATGATACTAATGATAACAATAATAATAATAATAATAATAATAACAATAACAAAAGTGATAACAATGATAATCAAACCAGAATATACGTATCCGAAATTACTTTGATCGACGTTAAAGTTGGTCTTTATTACCCTCTGGCATAAGGTTGAAGTTCCGATCGTAAATGAAACAGCCCGTGGAATTAGTAGTAGACGCAGGAATAGAAGGCCATAAGGATCAAAATACAATGCGACATTTACTCACATCCTAACCTCCCCCCCCCCCTCACCTCCTACACTACACCCCCCCCCCTATTCCCTCACCTTCTAATTCCCCCCTCCTCCCCCTTCCCTCTCCTTTCTCCCCCTCCCCCTTCCCTTCCCTCACCTCCTCCCCCTCCCCTTCCCTCACCTCCTCCCCCTTCCCCCTCCCCTCTCCTTTCTCCCCCTGTACCCCCCCGTCGAGAGATTTGCAGAAACGGCCTCCCTAACTACCGCTAACGATGCAATTGGCGCAGTTTCCGATCACAGTAAAGTCCTTCGCAAATTGCAAGAACAGCTACCCCTCCCCCCTTCACCCCCCCCTCCCCTTTCACCCTCCCCCTTCCTTTCTAATCACTGCAGGCGAATGAGGGTGCGGGAGAAGAGGAGAGAAAAATGGCAAATAATTAAGGAGATGGGAGAGATGAAGAAAAATATTCAGGAGTGAGTGAGAAAGTGAGAGAGTGAGAGAGTGAGAGAGAGAGAAAGAGAGAGAGAGAGAGAGAGAGAGAGAGAGAGAGAGAGAGAGAGAGAGAGAGAGAGAGAGAGAGAGAGAGAGAGAGATAAAGATGAAGATACAAAACACTAGTTTCCAAAAACAAGGTACCGAGGTTAAGAACGAGACAATCCCTAAATCACAGAAAAACCCGCTTAAAGGAAGAGCGAAAAGAAGAAGAAAATCATCTTCAGAACCTATACAAGAGAGTTTAAATCCCAATAAAGAGGAACGAAAGAGGGTTTAAGCTTCTGCAAAGTGGATGCAACATAAACGAAGCCACTGCCATCAACATCAACTCATAATATGGTACAATTATCTGTCCCAAACTAGGCATGACAATATCCCCGTGACTATAACGGGTTTATGGAAGCTGGTGGATGATCTACGGGGAAGGGAGGAAGGAAGGGAGGGAGGGAGGCAGGGAAGGAGAAGAAGAAGAGAAAGAAGAAGAAGGAGTGGGAGAGGAAGAGAGAGAGAGAGAGAGAGAGAGAGAGAGAGAGAGAGAGAGAGAGAGAGAGAGAGAGAGAGAGAGAGAGAGAGAGAGAGAGAGAGAGAGAGAGAGAAGGAGGGGGAGGGAGAAGAGAAAGAGAGAAAGGAATTGGAAGCATGAGAGAAGAAGAAGAAAAGGGAAAGGACAGGAGGGAAAAGAAAGCAAGTATGTATGGAAGATGGGATAGAACGACAGAGAGAAAGAACCGCTCTTTTTCTCCCCATCGCACACACACTCACAACCATACACACATACCATCCACCCCCCCCCCCCACGTATACTCCTACCCAAAGCCACCCTCCACCCCCCACCCCAGTACACTCCAACGCCCCCCCCCCCCCCGAACATTTAACACGGCTCATAAAAATTTACGCATTTCGGATGTCCTACAAATGACTCGGGCCTCGTCATAGCCTTTCGCGAACTGCCCTGCCTTTCTCCGTAGTTCCTCTCCCTCCTTTCCCTCCTCCCCCCCTCTTCCTCCTCCTCTTCCTCCAACCCTCCCTTCTCCCTTCTTCCTTCCTTCCGTATTTGCCTTTCTGAACTCTCTAATCTCCCGCCCCCCCTCCTCCCTCTTCCACCTCTTTTTTCCCTCCTTCTTCCTAATCATCCTCATCTTTTTCCCTCCCTCTCTATCCCTCCTATGCCCTCCCTATCTCTCCTATTCCCTCCCTATCTCTCCTATTTCCCTCCCTATCCTCATTTCATAGCTACCCCCTGCTATGTCTTCCTCCTTTTCACGAGGAATAGTTTTTTTTCCCCTTCGTAAATAACAAATTCGCGTTCTTCCACTCACGTAGTTCGACTTCCGGTGATTATCTTCCTGTCCATGTTCTGTTTATTTCCTACTCGCGAATTCTTTCTTTTCTTCTTTCTTGAATTCGTTATAAGCCTTCGAGGTTTTGAATTCATTGTTTTGTTTATAGAAATTTGTAGGTTTTCTTTTTCTTTTACTTTCTATTTTTTTTTAGATATAATTATGTCTCACGCTGTCCGTTTTCTGTTGCTCTCCGTTTTCTATGCGCGTCTTCTGTGCGCCCCAAATAAAATCCCTTTTTTATTTCTTCCTCCTCTTCCTCCCAGCCCCTCGTTATTCTAGAATTTTCCTAGAGCAATGGCAGGCCTCGAGCCATTTAGGTTTCTCCCTGGCCTACCTTACGAGTAGGCCTATGAAACGAGGGAAGGAAATCTTGTGCAATAAGTTTTCCGCGAAGCCTACATAGAGTGGCGCCATCTTACACAGACCGCCTGAAATTACTCCGGTAATCTATTTATGTAAAGCGGCTTCTACATTAAGGTTACGATAGGACCAAATATCAATAATTCCCCATTTCACTAAGGACTACACGCGCACACACACACACACACACACACACACACACACACACACACACACAAAACGATCACTGCATCATCCCGTAGCATTGATTTTCCATTGCAAATCCCCCCCCCTCCCTCCCTCCCTCCCTTCCTCCCCATTTCCATCCCTTTCTCTCTCTCTCTCTCTCTCTCTCTCTCTCTCTCTCTCTCTCTCTCTCTCTCTCTCTCTCTCTCTCTCTCTCTCTCTCTCTCTCTCTCTCAATCTCATCCTTTCGTGAGTCACCGATACTTAAAAGGCCCAACTGAAACAGAAGGAGCCACATTAGGAACAGACATAGGCCCTTCACTCCCCTCAACCCCACCCCATTCCCAACCCATCCACAACCCCTCCTTTCCCCCTCCCCCCACTTCCCCCCTTCCCCCCCCTTTCCCTTTTCTCGATACGAAGACAGCACGAGAGGTTTCGGTCCCAAATTACGATTTCTACGTTTTTATTGTTACCAAACGAGCGAACGGAGTCTCATTGACGCTGGGAGGGGGGGGGGGGTATGGGAGAGGGGGAGGAGAGGGGGAGGAGATGGGGAGGAGATGGGGGAGGAGATGGACGAGGGATGGGGGGGGGAGAGAGATTAGATGGGTGGTGGAGGAGAAGGTGGATGGGTGAGAGGAAGAGTAAGAGGGAGAAGAGGGGTGGAGGGGGAGGAGAGAGAGGGAGAGGAGGGATAAGAGTGAGAAAAGGGAAGGAGGGGAGGAGAGAGAAGAGGAAGAGGAGGAAGAGTAAGAGGGAGAAAAGGAAAAGAGGGGGAGGAGAGAGAGGGAGTAGAGAGAGCGAGGGGGAGGAGAGAGAGGGAGAGAAAATGGAGGGCATAGGAGTGGGAGGAGGAGCAGGTAGGGGGGTAACGGGTGGGAGGAAAAGGTTAAAAGGGAACATGAGAAGATAAATGTTGAATAGATTCGTATATTCAGTAATGTTAGATTTCACGGATTTTCTCTTACTCCCTTTCTTTCTCGTATTTTCTCGTTGTTCCTGTTTTACTCTATCTTCTTCTTCTCTTATCTTTTAGGCTTCCCTCTATCTTCTTTCTTTTCAGTCAGGTTATTCTATCTTCCGCATTTTTTAAAAATCTTTATCTATCGTTTAAAATAAAATTCCCGAAGAATGACCTTGACAACGTAACGAAAAACAAAATTATTCTTGCTGAAGACAAAGCAAACCGCAAAATATCCTTTAACACACACCAACTCAACCAAAATACGATGACTCACTAACCAACTGACACTCAACCCTGCCACATACACCCCCCACCCCCAACACCCATAACTCTCCCCCCCCCCAACTCCCCCTGTTCCCCTCCTCTCTTCTCCTCATTTCCCATATGTCTATCGACCCCCTATCCCCTCCCCCCCCCCACACACACTTCCTATGACCCTCCCCCTCTCCCTCCTTACCATTCCTTTTCTATACCTCTACTACCCTCTCTCCCCCTTATACAGGTCCTACCCCCTTACCCTCCCTCGCCCCTTCGCTGAATCCTCCCCCCCCCACCCTTACCCTTACCCCCTCTCCCTCCACCCCGACCAACCCTTAGATTCCGTCCTTGTGTAAGTGCGGGTGCTATATCATAAATCTAAAGGGGGAATCTCTTTCCCCCTCTCTCCCCTCTCCCCCTCTTTGACATTCTCTTTCCTCCTCCTATTCCCTCTTCCTATCATTTCTTTCTCCCCTTTCCTCGGTGTTTCTGGTTCGTTCTTCGTTTCATTCTTCTTCTTTTTTTCTTTATTTCTATTTTTATCTTCTTAGTTTCATTGGTTTAGATTTTGTTTTTTCTTTTTTCTTTATTTTTCTCTTTGTCTTCTTTATCTGTGTATTCCTTTGGTCCTTTTAAGCTAGTTTTATCATTTATCTTCCTTTGATACGATCTAAGCACAAAACTTTTACGTTAATAGAAATCTTTGGGCCTCTCTTTTAACTTCAAAATAATAGCAATAGCAATTTTCTAACTTCTAAACTTCGTGATATATATATAGATAGATAGATAGATAGATAGATAGATAGATAGATAGATAGATAGATAGATAGATAGATATACACAATAATACCAACATTATCTATACGGAGAATGTAATTCGAAAATACAAGTAAAAAACATGATTCAGCGAGCAAAGCAATACCGAAATATTCAACACACAAAAAGGCGCACGCGACGAAACTGCAAATTGCAAGTCCAGTTCATTAGCATTCTGTTCAATGATTGACGCAGTGGACTTTCGGTTTTATTGATGAAGCCTGTTCTTTGGTTCGTGTTCATTCTTGCCTGTTCCTTAGTTCGTGTTCATTCTTGCCTGTTCTTTTGTACGTGTTTATTGGAGATTTTTTTGTTGGTGTTTGTTATTGTAATCTTTGCTAATCTTTATTCGGATTTTTTTTCGTTAATCTTTTCTTTTTAAGTCTTTGTTATACCATCTTTACTCCCTTTATACCATCAGACCTTCATCTCTTAATCTCAGCGTTTCTTATCCACCCCATTTCTTTTTTTTTTCTTCTTTCAATTTACAATCGTCTCCCCTCACCGTCCCGCTTCTCTTCAGCACCAACAGAAAACGGAGTATCGAGGAATTCTCCTGGCCTGTAACAACGTGATTGCCGCCAATGTTCTCCAAAATGGCTATGACATACGACAGTGTGTGAGAACGGAAACACATCGATAGGGTTGGGTTGTAGGGGGTACTTATACTAAAAAAAAAAAAAAAAGGAGGTAAAGGAAAAGAGAAGAGAGAAAATATGAAACGAACTTTTTGGCTTCAAGGTTTTTGAAAGTACGTTGGCTCTAAGAGAGAGAAAAAAAGGATTTTATCCACGGTAAGGTAATTCAATTTCTAATAATCATATGTAATCCAATAGAGGCAACATCTGTTTGATATCAACGGGAAAACTAGGATGGCGATAAGAATAAAAATGATAGAAAAATAGGAAGAAAGGATTCCTGAATAACCATTGCTGTCGGTAAAAGTCCCTAATTCGACGGTTTATTAGTCTTTTAATGTTATAATCATTTCTTACTTTTTAATTTTAGCAAAAGACAAAAGAAGGAACCTATGTTTTAAGATCAAACAAATCTTGAAGAAATTTCTGAATTTCATTTTCAGTGCATTTTTTTTAATATATATATATAAACATTTTTGTCATTATCGAACAGGGAAAAAATTATATTTTCTAATGAAAATTTCACGACATCTACCCCCCTTTTCTCGAAAAAAAAAAATTAAAACCTACTTTCTTAAAAAAAAAAAAAATTCTTTTACATGAAAAAAGCCTTTCTCCATCTCCTTAAAAAATATATATTTTTCATCATCATTCTCATAAGAAAGAGGAATCTAAAATCACTTTTCCTACAATTTTTTTTTTTCTAGCTTTTTTTTTTTTTATTCAAACATAATATTCATAATCAACTCTCGAGATTAATCTACAAAGGGTGATTTGCATACTAATACAAGCTAAAGCCAAGGATAGAATGAGGGACGGGGGGGGGGGGGGTAGTATGAATGAGGGAGGAGGGAGGAGGAGGTGGAAGAGGAAGGGGAAGAGGAAGGGGGTAAGGATAGGAAGAGGAAGGAGGAAGGATGGGAGGAGGAAGGAGGAATGATGGGAAAAGGGAGGAGTGGAAGAAAAAGGAGGAAGGGAGATGTAGGAAGGAAGAGATATGGAAGGTAAGAAGGGCGAAGGAGAGAAGGAAGGAGAAGGAAGGGAAAAGCAATGCCAAGAAGAAAAGGTAGACGAGAAAAAATGGAGGGAGGAAAGGAGAGGTACAGAATAAGGAAGTAGGATACAGGAGAGAAGAAGAAAAGAAAAGAAAAAAAACGAAGAAGGAGAGGGAAAAGAAGAAGGAGGACGAACGAAGACGCAGAGAAGAGGGAATGAAAGGGGGGGGGGGGGGGGGAGGGGGGGGGGGGGGGGGGGGGGGGGGGGGGGGGGGGGGGCGCTGAAATGGGGAGTTTCCTAAGGCTATGGTGATTATACCATCATTCTCATTATCTTTGCAGCGCCGGTTAAACTAATTGTCACCCGGCAATTACCGCTTCGCCGCGTTCGGTCGAGTGTGAGTAGCGCTTGTTACGGTTAGAGGGGAGGGTGGGGGTGGGGGAGGGGGAGGGGAAGGGGGAAGAGGTGGATAAGGGGAAGAGGTGGTGGGTTGTGGTAGTGGTTGTGGTGAAGAAGGTGGAGATGGAGGAGGAGGAGGAGAAGAAGAAGGAGGAGGAGGAGTTGGAGGAGGAGGAGGAGGAGGAGGAGGAGGAGGAGGAGGAGGAGGAGGAGGAGGAGGAAGAGCAATAATAATAATAATAAAAAGAAGAAGAAGAAAAAGAAGAAGAAGAAAAAGACGACGAAGACGAATAAGAAAAAAAGAATAACAAGGAGTAGAAAACCAAACAAGTCAACACACAAAGACAACTAAATAACCTAAGGAAACAATTACCCCCTTACGCTTGACAAGGTGTGTACTTACGCTCCCTTAACTACGACTGAAGCATTGCCTTCTCCCTTAATTGAGTATTCATCCTCCCTTAACACCACTATTCAACCTTCTTCCTCCCTTAACGCGCTTCATCACCCTTCCCTTACACCCTTCTTGTATTTATGTATCTTAAGCTCTTCCTTGTCTGATTTTATCTTTTACATTGTTACTTTTTTGTTTTGTTTTTCATAAACGAGGGAATGGGAGAAAAACAGATAAAAAGGAATTCGGGTAAATATAAATAAGTCTTCTAAGATTGAGAAGAAGAGGAAGCTGATGAAGAAGAAGAAGAAGAAGAAGAAACGATTATTAAGTCGTCCAAGAAGAAGAAGCAGAAAAAAAAATATTTATATATAATACGTCTGTCTTTATGTCTTCAGGAATTGCGATTTTTATTAAACACTCCATTGTCTAGTTTATAGGGGCGTTCTGGTCTCCACCCTTCACGGAGTGCAATTTTACGACAGCCGAAAGGGGGGACTTATGAAATCTTTGGATCGATATGGCAAAAGGAAAGAAAGAAAGGACAAGAAAGGAGGGGCGAGGGAGAGAGATAGAGAGAGGGTTGGGAATAGGGAGAGAGGGGAGGTTGGGAGAGGGAGAGGGAGATGGAAAAGGTGAGGAGGGAGGTTTGGAGAGGGAGAAGGAGAAATAGAATAAGAGGGAAATAGAAGGAGGGAAGAGAGAAAGAGAGAGAGAGAGAGAGAGAGAGAGAGAGAGAGAGAGAGAGAGAGAGAGAGAGAGAGAGAGAGAGAGAGAGAGAGAGAGAGAGAGAGAAGCAGACAGACAGATAGATAAACAGAGTAAGAGAGAAGGGGAAAAAAGATGGACCACAGCGTAAATACATTTCACTTTCGTTAAGTCCCCCCTTTCAACAACCCTTAAAAAAAAGAAAAAGAAAATGGAACGTAGTCAGTTTTCAATACGACCCTCTCTATATTTTCTAAAGAGATACACAAGTCCTCCCATAGTCCTGTTATATTTTTGTATCCCTTTCCCATTTGAAATCTATCTAATAAAGACTGAGCAGACGTATATACACAAAAAAGAAAAGGGAAAAAAAAGAAAACAGAATCTTTCCCTAAAAATCGTAAAGTAGATATCTTATACCTGTATTCCCTAGGCCCCCTGCTGGTAATTGCACATATAAAACGTCTTTTGGGAGCTTTTGCCTACCGCACGTGGCCCATTATCGCCCCTATGGCCAGCTGACGTTAGGGCTCTTTACCCATTCGAAAACAACGGCAAAATCGTCTCTACGGTTAGGTTAAAATACAGCTCACAATGGCTAACGGTACATACAATTCAGACCTTTATGCACGCGACATAGAGACTCGCTGTGTTCCTCTCTATTCTACACAATGTTCCAGCCTAGTTTATCTGACAAAAAATGAAAAATAATGAAATAGCGGTGAATGGCAAAACTACCAGAGCGGAGTAAATGGACGAGATAGAGAAAGAAATGTTGTCAACAAGTTTTCCAGAAATTCAATAACAAACACGAATAAATATTTGTGCCTTTCACATTCACCTTTCTGTCAGAAGTCTACGTTACACACGTGTATGTATGTTTGTGTAAGTGCGTGTGCATATATACATACATATATATATATATATATATATATATATATATATATATATATATATATATATATATATGTGTGTGTGTGTGTGTGTGTGTGTGTGTGTGTGTGTGTGTGTGTGTGTGTGTGTGTGTGTGTGTGTGTGTGTGTATGTGTGTGTATGTAGATATATGTATATATGGATATATATACATACATACACACATACGCATACGCATACACATACACATACACATACACATACACATACGCATACACATACACATACACATACACATACGCATACACATACACATACACATACACACACACAAACACACACATACACACACACACACACACACACACACACACACACACACACACACACACACACACACACACACAATATCCAAGCACATACAACACGCTCACACATACAAAGTTCAGTAATGGATTTAGCACGTTGAACACACCAGTTTTTTTAAAACAAAATTTCCCCCTTTGGAGAATATCAAGTTTAAATCTTTATGCAGGAAAAATATCAAAACAATTAAGAACATTTGAATAAATGAATACATTTTATTTATCAGTTCAACAAACCATTTCTTTAAGAAGAAAAAATATATACCAGCCAAGGGTCACAAATCTCTTTTTAAATACATATATAATGTCTATAAAAAAAAATAATTGAATTGGGCTGGTGAGAGACGGGGAGTCCTCACTTCAGCCTAACATCATCAATCATCAAAACACAAAGTTTGTACATGACACATATGGGGACAGAGAGAGAGAAAAAAAAATAGAAAGAAGTATATAGCGTTGATAAGTAAATTGATTATATTTTCCATTTTACACATCGCCTTAAATAGCTTTCTCTAAGCCAAACTCTGGGTACATCTGTAATAACTCTTGAAGTCACTGTAAAACTAGTTATTCAGAATCACAACTGCTTCCTCATTTATCTTTTTTTGTGGGGTGATCACTTTTATATATATATATAATATATATTCATCAAAAGTCTGATGTCTCTAGAAGGCTTTGCACTTCCCCAAATGTATATATATACAGTGTATATATAAAATTCTTGTTGAAAAAAACAAAATGTCTTTACTAACAGTTTTGTGAAAGGGTGGAATAAAGCCATTAGTGTTCTCCCTTTTTTTAAATATGTAATACAAATTCACTTTAAACACGAGAGAGTTTCCTTTTACAGTCACTTGAAACAACTGCCTTAAAAGGGGCCATTCGCATCACAAAACTATATATATGTATGTCTATTTATATAGCCTTATGGACTTTCTAAAAGCTAGTGAATTCATATATACATATAGATATATAAATATATATATATCCTTTGGCTTCAGCACACGAACAAGAAAATAAAACATTATTGTCTATCTCCCGTCTTTTGCCTTCGTGTCTTAAGCCCTTGTTGCTCCTGTATTATTATGAAAGAGAGAGATTTTTCGTCTTTCGTGATTTCGAGTTCGAGTGACAGTATCATATGTAACACGTCATGCCTGGCAATGAAGGCACGTTTCGTTATAGTTTATATGATATGTTTATATGTATATAAACACACTCTCCCACTTGATCTTCGAGTGAGCGTTTATTTTTTATTTTTTTTATAAACAGTCGAGAAAGTTTATAAAGTTATTTATTTTAAGTGAGATCGACGAAAGATTTCGTGTTTGTTTTTATATGGTTATTAATATCTCTTGATTGCTGGGGGATACACACACCCGGTAGTTTCTTCATGGTAAAACACAAAGTCTGTTTTTTTTGTTTTTTTTACTATCTCTCTTTTATAGATATATATAAAATCTATATTCATCTTAGACTTTCGGTTTTAAGTGCACTTGGTCTGAAAGCGTCTGTCTCTCTCTCTTCTTGTGGGGTCGAAACACCTAAGACAAAATTGAGTTCGTTTTCTTCTTTCCGCGAGGGGTTAAGACGGTTTGAAAGAAAAACGCCCAAATCGCCGGTATAAATAAGGGTTAAAATTGTATATATCCGGTACAAACCAAAGCAAATAATTGGATCGACAAACAATATAGATATATACCATTTCAAGAAAAAAAAATTAAAAATACTTGAACATTTATTTGAAAGAAAACTACAGACAAACCGGAAACCGCACTACGACATGAAACATCATTGCTAATAATCAAATCAATATTGCCATCAAGCAATCAATAAAACTCTTATGACAAACCTACTTTGACCAAACAGGAGAGAACAAATAAAACAACAACTAGATTTTTTTGTTTGTTTGTTTTACCTTGTTTCAAAGTAATACCATATACGGATTTTTTTGCTCCCTACCTTGATGTGATATGAGTTGATCTTGTGTCTCGGTAGCGCATTGAAGCTGCTGAAGTCTAGTCTTCTTGCAAACAGCCCGCCACCCGATCCATGTCTGTTGAAGAGAGGAAACAATCGGTTAGAATTTTCATTAGATATACATATATATATAATTAGAAATATTTTTAGAAATGTTTTCTTCTTGGAGGGTCCTTTTATAGGAACATGTATCTTGGGATTATTTGGAAATATATATTTTTAGAAGGTTATTTAGAAATATATTCTAGGGGGTTATTTAGAAATTATTTTTTTAGAAATGTACTTTTTTAATGTTTTTTTTTTTTTTTTTTTTTTTTTTGGGGGGGGTCGTTTTAATGACATCATAGATATATTTCATGTATTTTTTTTGACAATTAAGAAAAGAACTTGACTATGATTTAGAAGTATATTTCTACAAAATCATTTAGGAATATATTTCTGAAACATATACGGTAAAAAAAAATGTCAATTAATGAGATAATTAATACTTCAAAAATTTTATATCAATCATCGTCCACCGAGAGATTTCGAAAAATGTCTTCAAAAATGTACACTGAAAATTAGAAGGTAATAAACTCAACTCAGATACGTAGCGTTTGAAACACATAAATCAAATAGTCTATTAGAGAGCACATATAAATAGGATATAGATATCTAAAAATAGAAATATAAATAGACGTGGCGTAATTATATCTAGAAACATACCGAACTAGAAATTATAATTAATGTATAAGTACATATTCAAATAAATAAATAAATAAGTAAATAAATTTTTAAAAAAATGAAAAAAATATAATAATTACCATAAGACCTAATCATAATCTAAGGTACTGAATATATCTATCTTTACCCCTTTATGTCTTCCTTCTTTATCTTCTCCATCTTCTCTTTCTTTCAATTCGAAGTGAAACATTAATACACAAATAAATACACAATTTTAAAAGTCGATTAAAATCTAGAAGAGAAAAAGTGGCTCCGTCTGTTCCAATCACTGTGTTTTAACGCCCTTCTCGTTCCAAGGCCAATCGAAGAAGGAAACGTTAATAAAGATGTTTGTCTTTGAAGGCCTTGAAACTATCTTTGTATCTTTATCTATCTATATTTATCTATATATCTATCTATATTACCCATGTGCACCAATCGTATGATAAAATATAACCTACTTCTCCATTTCCCTCTATTTCTATCCTCATACCTATCCTACTCCCAATCCCTCCCCCTCCCCCTCCCCCTCTTCTCTACCCCCTACCTCCCCCTACCTCCCCCTCCCTTCCGTTCCCCTCTTCCACAGGTGTATCGATACAGGTGTTCTCCAGTTCCTGTTGGAGAATTAACAATGTTTTTAGCCCTGCTGCCTTAGTCAGTTAGTGGGGCTCCGGCAGGTGGGCTGAGTGTAATTGCCTCTGACCTTCACTCTCTGTAGCCGGATATAATAAGCCTTCCGCCAAGAGTCCATAAGGATGAAATTTCTAGATTGTAGGGCTGGGGGTGTTTGATACACGTATAGATATACACGCATACAAACGTACATGTGTTTTTATATACGTATACGGAGACAGGCATACATACACTAAAAATAATTTTAAAATTATGGACAGAATCATTACTTTCTGCGACAAGTGTTACCGGCGTGGCACATGTGTAAGCTTTGCGGTCGTAAATACTCAACACCTGGGTAGCTTGGCAAAACACCTGTCGTGAAGCAAAACAGCTGTGGATAGGTGTCCCGATGAGTAATACTCCACTCTCTCTCTCTTTCTCTTTTTATTTTCTCAGTCCTTTTCTCTTTCACTTACTCACTTATATGTGTATATATATGTATGTATGTATGTATATGTATATGTATATATTTATATACATACATATATATTTATATACATACATATATATTTATATACATACATATATATATATATATATAAATATATATATAAATATATACATATATATACATATATATATATACATATATATATATATATATATATATATATATATATATACATATATATACACATATATACATATATATATATACATATATATATATACATATATATATATATATATATATATATATATATATATATATATACACATACATACATATATATATATATATATAAATATATATATATACATACATATATATATATATATATATATATATATATACATACATATATATATATATACATATATATATACACATGCGTACATATATAAATGTATATATATATATATACATATATATACACATATATAGGTATATATATATATATATACATATATACATATATACATATATACATATATACATATATATATATATATATATGTATATATGTATGTATGTATGTATTTATAATGAATAAAGATGTCCATAAATATAAGGATATAAACCGGAACATAAACATAGTTAAAAAAAAAAAGATAACCACACACCCATATATGAATGTTTAATAATAACAAGCAGTGTGAATGAGTAAACATGCCATAGGCCATAAGGTCAACTGCAGAAATTGTGCCTGTTCGAGACGATCAATTCCCTCCTGTGACTCGCATGTCTCGACGCTAATTGACGGAAAGTCTAGACACCTATGATTCACCTCTTACTGGGAGGGGGAGGGGGAGGGGGAAGGGAGGGGGAGGTGTTGGGGCCTGGTGGGGAGGGGGAGGGGAGGGGGAGGTGTTGGGGCCTGGTGGTGAGGGGAGAGGGATGACGTGCTTGGAAGTAGGAGGGTTGAGGGGGAGGGGATAAGGGTGAGGCAGAGGGAGGGTAGGAGGAAGAAGAAGAAGAAGAAGAGGGGGAGGAGGGAGGGTGGGAGGGAGGAAGGGATGAAGGAAGAAAGAAAGAAAGGGTGAGAAAGAAAGAAAGAAAGAGAAAGGTGCGGATATGGTAGCGCGTATGAAAAACACGACAAGGACAAAATTACGAGATCAAGCACCACGCAATCACACACATGCAGTCTCAAAGCATCAAGTCATATCAAGACTCACTTTCACCTCATAAAAAAAATGAGACGAATCATTGCATTCCGTTCGGTTTTACCATCAGCACTCAGCTCATTTAAATTGATTAATATATATGTATGTATATATATGTATGTATATATATGTATGTATATATATGTATGTATATATATGTATGTATATATGTATGTGTGTGTGTATATGTATATGTATATGTATATGTATATATATATATATATATATATATATATATATATATATATATATATATATATATATATATATATATATATATATATAAAATATGTGTACAAAAACAGTACGAATAATAGCATAAATAGGCAGACGAGCGAATAACTGAATAAATAAGGAATTTGATATCGGAAAGTGGTCTTTATATGAATAGGTGAATTACTGAATAATATTTAGGAAGTAGCCAAATACTTATAAGTAGATACATATCACAGAAAAAGTAAAACATAGAGAGATAATTTTATCTATATATACATTAATAAAAAAAACCATCAAATTGACGAAAACAGCAAATAAACAAAAATAAAAACCAAGTTTAATTCTAATACGAAAGCCAGTGTTGCCATCGCCGCGTCATACTTTTTCCAACAGATAATGATATTCTTGTTTATCGCTTGATGTCGGAATGCATCATTATATACGGTAGTGAATAATTCAAAACTGGATAACACAATGCCTCTTCTTGCATGCTAATTACGTCTGTCCCCCCTTCCCCCCTTTCCGCTCCCCCTCCCCCTCCCGCTCCTCCTCCTTTCCCCCTACTCCTCCTCCACCACCTATCCACTCTCTACATCATCCCCTACCCATCCATTCCTCCCTTCCTCCCCTTCCTCCCTTCCTTCCCTCCTCCCTTCCTCTCCTCCTCCCTTCCTTCTTTCCCTCCTCCCTTCCTTCCCTCCTCCATCCTCCCTCACTCCCCATCCCCCCCCTTCACTCCTCCTCCCACACCCCCTCTCTCCTCACTCCCCATCCCCCCCTCACTCCCCCTCCCACATCCCCTCTCCCCTCACTCCCCATCCCCCCACACTACTCACATATATATCTCGCCTATCCCCCACTCCCCTCCTCCCCCCAACCTATTGTTTCGTTGTCTAGTTTATAATTTATTGCTGATGTAGAGGAATTTTTATGTCGTGTTGTTTTCCTTATCATTAACATCCTCAACATCACGATATTACTAGTTTGTTTTTTCTCTATATGCTTGTTTGTTTGTTTGTTTGTTGAAACATGAGTGTGTGTACGTGTTCGTGTACGTGTGTGTACGTGTGTGTACGTGTGTGTACGTGTGTGTGTGTGTGTGTGTGTGTGTGTGTGTGTGTGTGTGTGTGTGTGTGTGTGTGTGTGTGTGTGTGTGTGTGTGTGTGTGTGTGTGTGTGTGTGTGTGTGTGTGTACGTGTGTGTGTGTGTGTACGTGTGTGTGTGTGTGTGTGTGTGTGTGTGTGTGTGTGTGTGTGTGTGTGTGTGTGTGTGTGTGTGTGTGTGTGTGTGTGTGTGTGTGTGTGTGTGTGTGTGTGTGTGTGTGTGAGAGAGTGACAGAGACAGAGAGACAGAGAGACAAAGAGACAGAGCGAGAGAGACAGAGACAGAGAGAGACAGAGAAAGAAAGAGAAAGAGAGAAAGAGAGAGAGAGAGAGAGAGAGAGAGAGAGAGAGAGAGAGAGAGAGAGAGAGAGAGAGAGAGAGAGAGAGAGAGACAGAGAAAGACAGAGAGAGAGAGAGAGAGAGAGAGAGAGAGAGAGAGAGAGAGAGAGAGAGAGAGAGAGAGAGAGAGAGAGAGAGAGAGAGAGAGAGAGAGAGAGAGAGAGAGAGAGAGAGAGAGAGAGAGAGAGAGAGAGAGAGAGAGAGAGAGAGAGAGAGAGAGAGAGAGAGAAAGAGAAAGAGAAAGAGAAAGAGAAAGACAGAGACAGAGACCGAGCGTACAACACCCGCAGCGGTTGAGTGAGTGAGTGAGTGAGTGAATGAGTGATCCCCTGTGCCGCAAATGAGTGAGTGAATCTGAAACCGTGAGTATCGGCGTGTGCGTGTGTATGTTAGCGATAAGAAGTAAAAGGATATGTGTCTCTAGTTTATTTGTTCGCGCAAGGAAATGAAAGACTGTCTTTGTTTGCGTTTGATCACAGGTATCGCAAGCAAAAACAAGGTAAATTAGAACTGGTCTCTTGTTGTTTGAGGTCGTGTGTTGCCCCCCCCCCCTCCTCTCCTCCGCCTCTTGTCTCTTTCATCTTTGAAAATGTTATTGATTTTTTTTTTCTTTTTTTTTCTTTTCTTTTTTTTTTATTAAGAAAATCTTTCTCTCACTTTCTCCTTCTCTCATCTTCCCCCTCTTTCTCCCGATCTTCTCTCTCTCTCCTTGTACTCATCCCTTTCCTTTCCTTTCCCTTTCCCTTTCCCTTTCCCTTTCCCTTTCCCTTTCCCTTTCCCTTTCCCTTTCCCTTTCCCTTTCCCTCTCCCTCTCCCTCTCCCACTCCCACTCCCACTCCCACTCCCTCTCCCTCTCCCTCTCCCTCTCCCGCTCCCTCTCCCTCTCCCTCTCCCTCTCCCTCTCCCTCTCCCTCTCCCACTCCCACTCCCACTCCCACTCCCTCTCCCTCTCCCTCTCCCTCTCTCTCCTCCAACCTCCCATTTCACACCGTCTTACCAAACCAAGGAAGCACGTAAAGTCGCTTATCGTATCCTCCCCAACCACATACTTGACCCTTACCGCTGTCGCGAGCGAACCAGGCAGCCAGCGTAGCATAAACACCTTTTGGCAAATATATCATTTTAAAGTGACCCAATTGCAGAGTGCAATGACCTCTCTGCAAGCAAGGAGTGTCTGTGCATGGATGGCGGGTTCATATTCCACGTTTGTAAATGGACACTGGAAAGGGTTATGAGAGTGCGTGTAAGTAAGGAGGGGGTAGAGGGGGATGAGGTGGGGAGGGGGGTGTAGTCTGTTTAGTGTACATACAAGGTAATGCTTAAGATCTGTGAATGGAGGAACGGGGAGGGGGAGAGGGAGGAGAGGAGGTGGAATAGAGAGGGAGAGAGGGAGGATGGGGCGAATAGAGAGAGAGGAAGGGCGGTAGAGTGAGAGGGAAAGAGAGTGAGAAAAATAGAGAGAGAGAGAGAGAGAGAGAGAGAGAGAGAGAGAGAGAGAGAGAGAGAGAGAGAGAGAGAGAGAGAGAGAGAGAGAGAGAGAGAGAGAGAGAGAGAGAGAGAGAGAAAAGGTGTGCTAAGAAGTGCACGCATCCATCCATAAGTCCGTGAAATCGCACGCGCGTGTACTGTGTTGTATGTAATAAATAAATAAATAAATAAATAAATAAATAAATAAATAAATAAATAAATAAATAAATAAATAAATAAATAAATAAATAAATAAATAAATAAATAAATCTTATTGATAAGGTACCCCCATACACCCTCGGAGCCTAGAGTAAAATTCCCTTGTAATGGTACCCTACACCTCCAGAGAGGGTGAGGAAGGGTTAGGGTAGAAGGGAAGTGAGAGAGGGGGGAGAAGGGAGATTGTGAGGGGATAGGGGAGAGGAGAGAGGGGAGAGAGTGAGGTGTGAGGGGAGATTTGGGGGACAGGGAGGAAGGGGGGGGGGGAAGAGAGAGGTTGCACTGACGTCAAGACTGTGTGGTAACCAGCGCCCAGTTGCCATGGAGCTTTATTTGGCTCTA
>BOPN01001253.1:221878-234378 GCA_017312705.2 Penaeus japonicus
GAGATTCGGGGAAATCAGAGTCAAGGATTCGTGAGAATATCCTTTAAGGACTTCAAGATACACTCCCAGGACTCAGCAGGAATCTCGTCCTGTTGGCCAATGACGAAGGGAGGAGAGACTGCTGTGCTTGTGTTTGTGCTTGTGCTTGTGCTTGTAACGCTTGCATTGGCGTGGGCGTGGGCGTGGGTGTGGGTGTGGGTGTGATTAGCTTGGGTTGGTTCGAGTCGAGATCAGGTCTTAATTATTTTGTTGTTGTTTCTTTATGTGTTTTTGTTTATAGTTGTTTTTTTTATGTTTTGGTTCGTTTGTTTGATTTTTTTTCCGAAGATTTATTCTTAGTCTCTTTATTTCATATAGTTCCTTTAACCCCCCCCCCCCCAGACACCCATACATCTTAGTTCTGTTTTTCTATTCTTCTCCCTCTTTCTGATTCTTCCTCTTTTTCCTTTGTCCTCTTCCTTCTTTTACACGTCTAGGCTAGCCTCTTCTTTCATTCCCACCCTTTCCTTTTCCTCTCTTTCTTCTCATCGGTCCTCTTCTCTCCTTCTAAATCTTCTTCTTTCTTTCTTTCTTTCTTTCTTTCTTTCTTTCTTTCTTTCTTTCTTTCTTTCTTTCTTTCTTTCTTTCTTTCTTTCTCTCTCTCTTTCAATCTTTCCTTACCTCTCTCTGTCTTCTACCCCTTCCTCTCCCTCTCTCCCCCTCCCCCCTCTCCGTCACACGAAACCTTCCCAAACATAACAAGACACTATCTCGCACCCAACGTGTCACGCTGTCACTCAACCCTCCCTCAGCGTTACAAAGGACAGCCGATCTCAACCCTTCATCGCTAAGAAACCGCTAAACTGGCCACACCACACACAAAAAAAGAGAGAGAGAAGAAAAAAAAGAAACAGTTCATTGTAAATACCATATCGACCTGTATCTATGTTGGTGCTGTCTACCCGATGCCAGATACCAAACACCATGGATTTTCTCTCTGTCTGTCTGTCTGTCTGTGTCTCTCTCTCTATCTCTCTTTCGTTCATCCCCCTCCCCCTCCCCCTCCCCCTCTCCTCTCCTCTCCTCTCCTCTCCTCCCCTCCCCTCCCCCCCCTCTCCCTCTCCCTCTCCCTCTCCCTCTCCCTCTTAAAATGATTCTAATCTGTTTTTCTTCATTTCTTATTCTTCTTAAGAGGGGGGAGAGGGGGGAGGGGGGAGAAGCTTAGTGGTCTCCTTATCAAAGGTGTTATATGGCATATTTGAATTTGAAAGGGAAATAACAGTTATGATAAGAACATCGTACCAAATGCAAATAAGGAGAAGAATAAAAAGATTCTAACTCTCCAATAAAGAAAAAAAAAAATCTTCATAATAATAATAGTTTATAAATATCATATTGAATATCGTTATTATTACCATCATAATTTAACTTTTTTTTCGTTATAAAGATGAATAACAAAAACTTAAACAATGTACAATGTCATTTATAAGTTCTGCTTCGTTGAATTTCTTTACGAAAAAAAAGAAAGAAAGAAAAAAAGAAAAAAAATGGGAGAAAAAAGCACCACGTGGATTTTGACTTCGTTTTACGCTACTTTTTTCAAACTAAAGAAAAGATGAAATAAAAGGAGAAGGGGAGAGAGGAGGAGGAGTGGGGGAGGGGGGGTCAGCTAACAGACGTTCATAATTCACCGTAACCATAAAAAGGAAAGAGAGAAAAAGAAAGAAAGAAAAGAAAAAAAAATGAAGACTAACTCATTGGCAAGAATAGGTGTCACTGTTGCCGACTCACGATCACTGTATTTCGCAATAACCTTATTTTATCGTTATGGCATATGTACATTCGATATATGTAGCAACCCAAATAATAAAACATGAATAAATGAGTCAAGGTTTCTCTTGATCATAGAACACGCACAAGTAGCAATTGAAAGCACTGCAAATATGCATTTCGGTACACAATAAAAAACCTTCATGGCATTTCTTACATTACCGTATCTCTCTGTTATAAACTTCATTAATATAGTCCTTTTATCATATATATTTCTGGACCCTTTCTTATGCCACGCTTTCGCAACACCATTTCTCAACACCTTTACTAAATATATATATATCTTTCTCTCCCCTCCCCCCTCTTTCCCTCTTTCTCTCTCTCTCTCTCTCTCTCTCTCTCTCTCTCTCTCTCTCTATTCATAGCTTTTGTCATGGTCCATTCATGTTTCTCTCTCATTAAACCGATTTTGATTTAATACATACTTTGAAGGGTGAGGTGATGAAAGAAGCTATATACACACACATACACATTCATACTTTTAACCCTAACATATACAAAGCTATTTTCTTATTCAACTTTTTTTTTGGATTTCACAACTTGATCGTCTTAACAGATGCCTTCTGTTCTTTTTATTCTTTTTCTGCTTGTTTTATTTTCTTACTTCCTTTTGCTTGTTTTATACTTTCTTTCCTTTTCGTGTCTCTCTCTCTCTCTCTCTCTCTCTCTCTCTCTCTCTCTCTCTCTCTCTCTCTCTCTCTCTCTCTTTCTTTCTCTCTCTCTCACACACACACACACTCTCTATCCCAGTCCCTCTCCCTCCCTCCCCCCCCCCTCTCTCTCTCTCCTGTTACTTCTTCCTCCTCTTCCTCCTCCTCCTCCTCCTCCTCCTCCTCCTCTGCTATACCAAGGTACCATAAGCATCGAGAGCGCGCATATCCCAAGGAGTTCATAGGTCTTATGTGACACTGTTGGCATCAAACCCGCTCTCGCCATTCGCTCTATGCAAATGAGGCAGTGATATTACAAGGTTCATTAATTCAAAGTGATGATTGATGACGTATAATTATTCATAGCAGAAACCACCGCTAGCATTATGCCCTTTGTTTAATATGGGTTATAATGTTATCACTTTCCTCCGTTGACGCTACCATCCGGATGTCATTGTAATGTTATTTTTCTCTCATTGTATTCCCGGGCTATTGTTCGTCCTCTCTGGTGGGTGCGAAGGGGGGAGAAGAGGGGGAGGAAGAGGAAGAACAGAGGACGAAGAAGAAGAAGAAGAAGAGGAAGGCATGTTAGGATAGGAGGAGGAGGAAGAAGAGGAAGGAATGTTAGGATACGAGGAAGGAGAATAGAAGGAATGTTAGGATGGGAGGAAGAGGAAGAAAGGAGGAGGAAGAAGAGGAAGGAATGTTAGGATGGGAGGAATTGGAAGAAGAAGAAGAGGAAGGAATGTTAGGATGGGAGGAAGAGGAAGAAAGAAGGAAGAAGAAGAGGAAGGAATAATTGGATGGGAGGAAGAGGAAGAAATGAGAAGGAAGTAGAGGAAGGTATAATAGGATGGGAGGAAGAGTAAGAAAGAAGAAGAGGAAGGAATGTTAGGATGGGAGGAAGTGGAAGAAAGGAGGAAGGTGAGGAAGGAATAATAGGAAATGTAAGAGAAACGATAAATAGAAGGGAAAGAAGTATACGATAGAATAGAAACAAGAAAAATTATTATTTTCCCTCTCTCTATCTATCTCTACACATTAAACAAACATGTAGACAGATAGATAGATAGATAAACACACACGCATATCAACTGTGTACATAGTTAATACCTCTTCTACTTAGGTTAAGCTTTGCATATAGCGTCTCCAAAATGATTGCAATCCAAGCAATATTGCAGAGCGAATATGTGCTCCTGGTTTATAGACTCGTCAAACTGTATCATTCTCATTTTTCTTTGGTTGATCTTTCGTAATATGTCAACAACAAATATGTAAACATTTCTCTGCAGGCGACGGAAGACTTACTAAATGTGCAATTAAGAAACGCAACTACAAAGTGGGAGGAGAAGAGGGGGGGAGAGAAAGAGAGAAAGAGAGAAAGAGAGAATAAGAGAGAATGAGAGAGAGAGAGAGAATGAGAGAGAGAGAGAGAGAGAGAGAGAGAGAGAGAGAGAGAGAGAGAGAGAGAGAGAGAGAGAGAGAGAGAGAGAGAGAGAGAGAGAGAGAGAGAGAGAGAGAGAGAGAGAGAGAGAGAGAGAGAGAGAGAGAGAGAGAGAGAGAGAGAGAGAGAATTATAAACACAGTACCTGGCATCTCCTCACTGTCATTTATTAACTAACCGGCAACCTCTCCGTGTTGCTCTGGCAGACATCCAAGTAAACAGAGGAACAGGGGTGCCATCGTTTTGCATCCATCGTCTTTATCATTCATTATACATTGTTTCTTAAGTTCATAATCGATGCAACGTCAATGGATGGTTTCTAAAAATTAGTCCGTGCAACCTGCAATATGCATAACGTCGACGGTCGCCGAGCGAGTTCCGCGTGTGGCGACATCTGGCAACCAGCTTCAAAGTCACCTTGAAAGCAGTGTTGCCAACAGGTCTTGCAATTAACTATTATATCAGATATCCTCCTTGTTCGGAAATCTTTCTTTCTTTTATTTGCAAATCTTTGAAAATGACGAACTTTTGCAATAACTCCAAGATAAACACGTGTATGAATTATTTTTCGAGACCAAGACCGTTCGATTTATACAGTTTGCAATCAATCATTGTTGCAAACATTTAAAGCTGACTATGGCAATGCTGAATACCGCGTCCGGGAAAGCTTGCAACTTTTTTTTCTTCTGCAACAGAACGGAGTAACAGGAAGTAACTGCATTTGTTCGATTGTTAAAGTCAATTTTCGGCTCATTCTCTGACTAAAGACGAATTACTATGAAATATTCACATAGTTTATTGTTCATGAATCTAGTACTACCTTAGAGCCTGTAGATTTTTAGCTAATAAGTGACTGTTGCAATAACCTCAACTTGCAAAGGATAACATCGTAAACTGGTAAATATTCCTTTACTGGCATTAGATATTTCAAAGTCTGTTGATGTATTGCTATGTTGTGTCTCGATTTTTAGATTATTGCACATCACGCACGGGTCAGAGGGAGCGAGGGAAGCCGTCAAGTTTGCAATTGGATAAACTGCACGAAAACACTTTCACCTCTCTTTAACATTTATACATAACTATAAATAATTCAATATTGTGATATTCTTCGCTCAACGCTCTCGATTGATCTAAAATCATATACTGTTGAATTGCAAAGGAGATACCTCCAGTAATAAAGAGATTGCAAACCTTTGCAACACTTGAGAGTGGCACCACTGGCTTGCAGGGTGAAGGGTGAGGAGGAGAAAGGGGGTAGAGGCAGAGGGGGAGGGAGGAGGAGGAAGAGGAGAAAGGGGGTAGAGGCAGAAGGGGAGGGAGGGGGAGGAGGAGGAGAAAAGGGGTAGGGGCAGGGGGGGGGAAGGAGAAGGGGTACCTGACTCCATTTTCAAGGTTAAATCATTCTAGGCTCGCTTGTAACACCATTTGTTTCCTCCGTTACGTTTATCTTGGAGATAACCGATAGACTGAATATTTTCTCGTGCTTTATCATCATCATCATCCACCTGAAATTGTTCTTCTCCAATTCTAATTCGTAACTAAATCAATCTAATTTTCTTTTATCTCCCTCCTCCTTTTTTTTTTATTCGTTGTCCCTTACGACTTCTCTGTGCTTGTCCTAGCCACCTGTTTATCCCCAGTGCCCTTTGGCTTCGCCCGGCATTTCGAGCAATGTAATCTCTTTGGTTCTTGTTTTGGATGGATGGTTGGTTGGTTGGTTGGTTGGTTGGTTGGTTGGTTGGTTGGTTGGTTGGTTGGTTGGTTGGTTGGTTGGGTGGGTGGGTGGGTGGGTGGGTGGGTGGGTGGGTGGGTCCAGGTGGGTGGGTGGTACCTCCACCATGTGTAAGCATACACACACACACGTACAACAAAATATAATCTATGAGTGATTAAGTATTTGAAGAAACTTGCCAGAAACTACGAAGAGGAAAAGAAAATGACAACAAAAAATAAAATCCCGAGAGAGGGAAGAGGGAAGAAGATAAGCGAAGAAAGAGAGAGAGAGAGACGGCGAGGGATAATGTGGATCTCGCGGCTCATTTCTGTCGAGATTGAATGCCCGAAGGAGGAAGGAGGAAGGAGGAGGAGGAGGAGGAGGAGGAGGAGGAGGAGGAGGAGGAGGAGGAGGAGGAGGAGGAGGAGGAGGAGGAGGAGGAAGAAGAGGAAGAAGAAGAGGAGGAGGTGGCGGAGGGGGAGGAGGAGGAAGAAGAAGAGGAGGGAGGGGGAGGCGAATGGGGAAGGAACAGGAAGAGGAGGAAGTGAAGGGCAGAAGAAGAGGTGAAGGGAGCAAGGTCGAGGAAAAGGGGGACGGGAAAGGGAGGAGGAGGTGAAGGAAGGACGAGGAGAAAGAGGAAATGAAGGAGGATGGAACGGCAAGGAAAGACCAGCAGGCGAAACAAGGAAAGGAAAACGGGAAGAGGTGAAGGAGGAAGGAAGGAAGGAAGGAAGGAAGGAAGGCATGAGGAGGAGAAGGAGGAGGATGAAAAGGAAGTGAAGCGTGATAAAATTGCAGGATTGATGGTCTCCTGACCTGCGCAATCCAGAACCCCCCTTCCTTCCCCTCTCCCCCTCCAAAAGCAAGAACGAAAATCACAATCAACGGATCGCAATAAAACCCCAAGGTAGCATTGCAACACAAGGTAATTAGAGCCCCTAATGAAAGGCTATAATTATCCTAAGTGTTGTTTCCACGGGAAGCGGTTCCAGGTCTCATTATTGCCTGGTTTAGCTGAATCAGGGGCTTTATATTAAAGCATTAAAATGACACTATTGCCATTATTGCAGTGGCATTCATGAGAAAAATAAATGGGGAGATAAGGGGTGGGGGGTACATCTCTTATTTCCAAACTGGGGATTGTAATATTGCTTTATAGATGAATTAATGTATATAAAGAATGTGTTTATGTAGATGTAGTGGTTTACGAAAGTGTATATAAATAGGAATATGTATTCATGAATATAAATGTGTATGTAGGGTGCTATTTGTAGCCTAATTAAGAACTTTTTTGTGGATCTCATCTTTACTAGATTTATTTTCCGTTCTGAGATTGCTTCACTCGTTAGACATTGTTCCATTCCACTTAAATGAAAGGTGCGAATACCTACACGTTATGTTAGAGGTTTAAGAGAGTTCTTTGTTCTACTGTATGAGTAGAACAAACTATGTTATGGTTCACGCCATCATTTCACATTAATGTTTGTGTCCAGCTAAGTCCCTTTCATATGAATACATATAACTGTTGACTGACCATCTTTTGTTATTCTCAATAACAGTGTATCTCTAAATCAGGAATTCTTTATATAATCGTGTTTGATGTTATGCCACCGGCTCTTCCATTGAGTTAACACATCTGCTCCCTCAAATACTCATATGCTTTTATGGAAAAATATAAAAAGTCTGTATAACAGATGCCTTTTCCCCTTGGTCATTTGTAAATGCCAAACACAGCCGGTGTACACATAGCGCTCGCTCGCGGGCACGCACGACCGATCTGACATTTGCCTAACGCTGTCAGTTTTTTTTTTTTTTGTCTGACTTCCTGTTGCCTTTTCCCACCATGGTCTCATTTCCACTACCATTAGACATTATTTTGCTCCTAATTCAACATATCGAAAGGATAGTCATTTTGAGTTTTTTCTCTCCCTCATCTCTTGGCATTTGTATAAGGGTAGTAAAAGGTTCAGTCATTAATTTCAGGTTAAAACCACAGTAATACGAGTGTATATACATAATATATTACACCAATATGTGTATATCTGTATATGCATAAATATATGTATACCTATACATATATATACACACATATATATATAAATATATATATTATATATGTATACATACACATATATATATAAATGTATATATATATATTTATGTAAATTTATATATATATGCATATGTATATATACATACATACATACATACATACATATATATATATATATATATGTGTGTGTGTGTGTATGCAATTACCCACCCCCCCCCCCCCCATATATATATATATATATATATATATATATATATATATATATATATATATATGTATATATATATATATGTATATATATATATATATGTATATATATATATATGTATATATATATATATGTATATATATATATATATATATATATATATATATATATATATATATGCACATGCATACATACATACATATATATATATGTATATATATATATATGTATATGTATATGTGTATATATATATATATATATATATATATATATATATATGTATTACGTATGCATACATACATATATATGTATATATATGTATATATATGTATATGTATATATATATATATATATATATATATATATATATGTGTGTGTGTGTGTGTGTGTGTGTATTTAATACATTCTCTCTTTCACACACACACACACACACACATATATATATATATATATATATATATATATATATATTTATTTATATATATATTTATTTACATATATACACACACACATATATATATATATATATATATATATATAAATATATATATATTACAAATCATATATATATGTGTGTTTGTGTGTGTGTGTGTGCGTGTGTGTACATATGTATGTAAATCATTAATATCATTTTATCTGGTATATTCTGATCATAAAATATTTGGATGAACACATAATAAAACCACTATCATTAATCTATTTTAATGTTTTATTCTTGATCTAATCAATCATTAACTGACAGGGAAAAACCCTCCAAAGATGGTTACTTCCTAATCAGATGTCATCTACAGAAAGATTGAAAAAATTATAAATCATAATAACCTGCTAATCATTGGTGCTACCATTAATAATGATCATTATTATAATTGCTTGGGGTTCAATGGTCGTCACACGATTAGAAGGCACAGAGAATACATCGCTTGTCTCCCTCTCTCGTGCTTTCCCTTTCACTCTCGCTTTCTCTATCTTTAACTCTATCTCTCGCTCGCTCGCTCGCTCGGTCATTCTCTATCTTTAACTTTATTTCGCACGCTCGCTCAGTCACACACTCTCTCTCTCTTGCCCTTGCTCTCTTTCTCTTTCTCTTTCTCTTTCTCTTTCTCTTTCTCTCTCTCTCTCTCTCTCTCTCGGACGCATACTCACTTGCCCGCACACGTACACGCACACACACACACAAAAGGCCAAACCAATAGACTTGAGCCTAATTTCAGAAGCCCATGTTGAGACCTATTCCAACCTCAGGCTACACACAAACCCGGCCTACCCTCCTCCTCCAGTCTTCCTTTTCTCCAAATTTACGTTACATGTCCAAATCATTTTTATTCTATTCACTTCAAACAAAATAGAATTTAGAAAAAAAAATTTGTTCATCCTTCTCTCTGGTATAGCCTGCGGGGGGATTTGCGTTGTGTGTGTTCCTATGTTGTATCACGGAATGGTCGAGAATCCCTTTCACTGTATCTACACATCCCTACACACATCCCTAACCCCCCCCCCCCCCCCCCCGCCCCTCCTCTCCCCCCTTGTGTGTTCCCGTTCATACCGACACACAATTACACACAAGTTTATTTTCATGTTCAGAGCCTACCGGTATACACACACACATTACATAAATAAACCAGAGATACAACACATGTAGCACAGGTTAGCTTTCAACACAGAATAAAACATACTTTCCCATTATAGAATTTTCAGTATCGTTCTTTTTCCCATTTTTTTTTTTATGTCTTTCTCTACACACATTCTACACATTCATTATAACACGTGTTGTTGAGAGACATCATATAACTTTTATTTTCTCTCTCTTTGATTTTAACAACAAAGAGAATGATAATATTTCAATCCACACCTTTTTGAAACATACTCACAAGGAAGGCAGTCATTTGGGTATCATTGCACGATGGCGGTTGCAGGACCAAGAGAGATATGAAGAGAAAAGATAACAAAGATTCCTTCAACAGGGAGGGAGGGAGGGGGGAGGGAGGAGGGGTTCCTGTTCGCGTCCTTGGCCTAAGTTTCCTTCCTTCCTTCCTTCCTTCCTTCCCAAGTCCTAGACGGCTTAACTCTTCCTTCTGTCTTTTTATATTCCTCGCTTCTCCCTGTTCTCTCTATCTCTCTTTTTCTCTCTCTCTCTGTCTGTCTGTCTTCCACTTCGCAACGGCCCCGCGATATCCCATCCGGTTCTCTGTTATCTCTCTCTTTCTCTTTCTCTCTCTTCCCTTTTATATATATATATATATATATACTTAAGGATAACCATCCCCGATCATCCCTATTCATAATCATTTCCCTCGTAGTCATCATCATCATCATCATCATCATCTCTGTCTATACCTGTCTGTCAAAGATAAAAACTGCAGAAGAAAATTCATGAGATACAAAAAAAGGAGGTTTTGATAAAAGTGTTAAGTGATAAGCGCATGTACGTACATGGAAAATAATCATCTTTCTGAATATTAATCACTGCACAAGAATGGCACTTTGCGTCACCGCCTCTCCCTGTTCATGTAATTTAGGATGAAGAAAATAAAGAATAAAGAAATCGAGTTATTAATCATTATACACAGAGCTAATTCAAATCAAAGACACCATGGTATTATATCTAACCAGTATCTACTGAATCCACTCCGCCAGCAAAATCCCTTGTAGATAGGAGGAAAAGTAGTATATTAACTTTGGTAAATATAAATTATAAATAACCCCTTTTTCATATACGAAAATTAAACAAACTATCAAAAAAGATAGGGAGAAAAAGATAAATTTAGTCTAGTAGCCATATAGGCCTATCTCTTATGATCACTGCGTTTCGCCCATTTCGTGTTATTCCTAAGTCAACATTGATATTAAAAGCAAACACGATATGGTTAATTAATCAAATTTTATGTTCCAGCTTCACTCTTTATATAGTTGAGTGTGTTGGCTGTTTTTTTTTGCGCTGGTGAAAGGCAGTCATCATTTCCCCGTTTAATTGATATCATTTTTAATTTAGTTCGCTAGTTACTCATTAGTGAACATTAATTACTACTGATTAAAAATAAAAATAGAAATATTGATCTCATCACTACAGCTGTTTCGCTATCAAAGGACCAATTTCCGATCTAATAATTCCGTTTCATAAGAGAGGTTTGATGTACAATTAAGAACTTGAGCCCTAATAAAATTGTTTACGACCATCACATGAATAATGCAGAAAACCTTTCACTAAAAAAGACGATACTACAAAACATGAATAAATAACCATTACCCATAAACTGGTAAAAAGTTGTTCTACAAAAAAGGAAAAAAATAAAAAATAAAAAAATAAAAAAAATAATAAATAAATAAAAAATAAAATATTCCAGAAAGGTCGAAAAGGGATGTCGTAATATTCACCAATCAACACCTTTTTTTCCCTCAGTTAAAAAAAGGCTGTACTGACCCACGCTAACAGTTCAGGTAGCGTTTAGAGTGCAACATATGGTACCAGTGGCTCCTCTCTCTACGTGGGGGTGACAACGGTACCATATTTGGCACCGAGTGTAGGTTATGCCAAGGTTGAGGTGAAGGTGCCAATCGATATTTTCATTTTGGGTCTGACTTTTGTTTTTGGGACAGGAGGGGATGGGGTGGGGGTGGGGAGGGGGTGAGGGCGAGCTTTCCATATGGAAGGTAGATTTGCCAAGTATTAAGGTAGAATGCCTCTATTTCCAGGGATTTTGGGAGTAAGTGGGACGTAGGCAAGGATTAGGGATTAGGAAATGAGAATTGGGGACTGGAGAAGAAATATGGAAAGTATTGTGACCAGCATGGGACATCCTCCTGTTGGAAACCGGATAATGTGACGTCAGAGAGACATCCTCGGCAAGCCAACAGGAGGAGCTTTCTGTGTCTTCCCTTATCCCTTCCTCAGAGATCACAAGAACAAGCCCGAAGCACTTTCCAATCCCTTGCGACTACGGTCCCGAAGTACAGATTATGCCAATAAGCGGATCTGCCGATATACTGCGCAATATCAATCTATGACTCATTTCTTGCAATTGCTAATTTCGAGTCACGATTTCCTAACCTCAATTTCAGATACCGTTATCTGTGTCGAGGATCCATGACTGAAATGCTGTGAAGCGATGACCATCGACGACAGACAAGGGACCATATATTGCGCAATAGCTCGAAAGGCTGTCACAACCCACCATATGGTAAGCTAGTTAAGCTCTCGTCTATTTTTAGAAAGTGGGAGAATATGGCAAAGAAATGGGGAAAAGGGACTGAACAGCTGATCGCAAATGTTGGGAATGAACTTCAGGCTCGACTAGTAAGGCAAATACAAGACGATAATCGATTGGAAAGTGACCTCTTCATTGTCCATATGGCAAGACCTCTCAACCACGGCAGCCACGGTTGCGATCCTCTACCAGAGGTGAAAACGGAAGAAAATTAAACAACAACAGCCATCCCCGAAACATTCAGTGGTACAACCGAGGAAATGCAACTTGTACCTAGATTGAGTGATGAATAAACGACTCTAGTTTTTCTTTTTTTCGTGGGGAAGAGCAGGAAAAGCGGCGAGATGACGTAACGCAAGCAGAGGGCCCCACCCCGTGAGGCAGCGCTGCGCCTGGCCACGTCCCCGTCTGCGCAGTCCC
>BOPN01001253.1:239378-249378 GCA_017312705.2 Penaeus japonicus
CGTTGAAATACGAACATACGTGCCTGTGAGGTACGACGGTGCCAGTTACCCTATTTGCAACACGGCCAAAAGATACATACTTCAACCTTCCCAGAGATATTTGGATGTATTTTCTATTTAGGTATTCGAGGCATGACTCAAGAGTCACCCAATATATATATATTTTTTAATAAGGCGTGCGTTATATATAATGAAAATAAACGCATAGGTAACTCGACCAGATAATTAAAGGTGCCAGTTCGCCGATTTTTGCTAATCTGATATTCGTCACTTACGTAACTTCTAAGTAATTTTCGCCCCTTAGCAACACTGTCACTCTTGAACCCTTTCACCCTCGCGTCCCCCCTTACCCCCCCACTCTCTCTCTCTCTCTCTCTCTCTCTCTCTCTCTCTCTCTCTCTCTCTCTCTCTCTCTCTCTCTCTCTCTCTCTCTCTCTCTCTCTCTCTCTCTCGTCTGTTTTCCTTCACACAAATTCATTATCGAACTGTTCTGCGTTACATTCGATAGGCTGCACGCACACACGCACGCAAACACACGAACACCCACAGCCTATATTCAAGCGTTAATTAAAATCAATGCGTTTAGTCCTTAAGTGACCTTATGTGCAATAGAAGGTCGGAACGATACTACACATGCTGTTGCATGTAGGACAAATGTGGTGCAATCCTGTTGAATCAATATTGCAAAAAAATAACACGCTATGTGACGAGTTAGGGATACATACAGACATAAACACACGCTCCTACACACACACACACACACGTGTTTGTAGATGTGTGTGTGTGTGTGTGTGTGTGTGTGTGTGTGTGTGTGTGTGTGTGTGTGTGTGTGTGTGTGTGTGTGTGTGTGTGTGTGTGTGTGTGTGTGTGTGTGTGTGTGTGTATCATATAGATGTATGTATGTGTGGGCATATGTATATATGCCCTCATGTATGTATGTATGTATGCACACACATGTATATCTATATTTACATATGAGAAATTATCACACAGACAATTTGCAATGTTTCTCACGAAATTATCAATAGCAGAAAAACAAATCATGATGATAACAATCCCACGTGCGTTGTCGTGCTAATAATGATTCTAAAAATAGCCTAAATCTACCCTATAAAAATAAAAAAAACACATCCCGTTACGGATATGCCTCGCCATATGGCAACACCGCGCGTGCTCCATGACCTCTGGATATAAACTGTATATTTCTCCCTCTTTCACGACCGGATATGCTTCCATGGCCACTAGTTTCACCCAGTAATGTATGATATATACGTAGATATAAACAAAAACATGACAAACACAGACAAATACTGAATGACATGATAACCCAGCCCCAACCCCCAACAACCCACCTACCGAAAATCCCGACAAAAATACCGTCGTTGGCAACACAACATCAGAACCAGCAATCCACATCTCCAATTAATTTTTTCATCAACCAAATTACCTTCGACTCTTTAAACAACTAACCAAACCGGATCGTAAGATTCTGAAAGTGACCATAACCCACACCACCAACAAAAAAGAAGAAGATTTAAAAAGAGGGAGACAACAATGTGCAAAAATAACTGAGCCAAACGTATTTGGCAACTATGTCCTCCTCTTGGCAAGCACACGATGCCAAGTTTCGTTACTAAGTATTTACAAAGTATTTATTCTCATTCTTCCCTTAAATAAATGTCTGCGTTCTATATACAGACACAAGGACAGACGGAAGGCCTCGTGATCTGTCATGTGAATAACCATGGAATGCAGACATACTGGCAGGAATGCAGACAAATATCACACACGTATTATATGCACTTACACAGGCAATATATATGTGTGTGTGTGTGTGTGTGTGTGTGTGTGTGTGTGTGTGTGTGTGTGTGTGTGTGTGTGTGTGTGTGTGTGTGTGTGTGTGTGTGTGTGTGTGTGTGTGTGTGTGTGTGTGTGTGTGTGTGTGTGTGTGTGTGTGTGTGTGTGTGTGTGTGTGTGTGTGTGTGTGTGTGTGTGTGTGTGTGTGTGTGTGTGTGTGTGTGTGTGTGTGTGTGTGTGTGTGTGCGCGCGCGCGCGCGTGTTAGTGTCATAGGTGTGTGGTGGAAGGGTAATCTGTGTGAGAGAAATATCAAGACAGATAAATATAAGATAAAACAGAAAAAAAACAAAAAAGCAAAGCACCAACATAGTCATCCCGATAAAAGATAGAGACGCAGAGAAACCAAGAAGCAAAACAAACAAAAGAAGCAAACTCGACGTGGGTTCCTATGCTTCCAGAATATTCTCGAACGCTTCCCACAATCCATCATTTTCGTTTTTTTTTCTCTTGGGCAAATATGTGATGAAGAAAGAATAATATAGATTTTTGATTGATTTTTTCCCTTTCATGATTTGCAGAAAGATAGAGAAAGGGAGGACGAGAGAAAATTAATAAAAAAATGAAGGTTTTAAAGGTAGAGAACCGTAAACACACACACACACACACACACACACACACACACACACACACACACACACACACACACACACACACACACACACACACACACACATATATATATATATATATATATATAAACATATCATAATCACCCAATCCATCTTTTGACATCAAAAGAAAACTGAACTCTTCGGCAAATGGACCTCCTTTGCTAACCGACTCCAAGCATTTTCTCTAATGGGCGGTCAATGGTTTATTTAGTTCTATTGAACCAATTCCGCATTTCAATTCTCGTCTATTTAATCTTGTCTATTTATTCTTGACTTTTTATTTTCGTCTTTTTCTTTGTGCGTTTTGGCATTTTCATTCTGGTATTTTTCTTTTATATTCTTCTTCTGTTTCTCTGTGTTATCCTGCGCTTTGTCTTGCTCGTCTCTTTCTTCTAATCTTTGTTCCTTATCCTTCTTCTTCTTCTCTGTCTCCTCCTCTTCCTCCCTTTATCTTCTCCCTCCTCCTGTATCTCCATCACCTCCTCCCACTCTCACTTAAACCGTATTGCCTCTAACTTCTCCACCTTCTTCATTTCTACCTCTTCTTCTCCTCCTTCTCCTTCTTCTCCTTCTCCTTCTCCTTCTCCTTCTCCTTCTCCTTCTCCTTCTCCTTCTCCTCCTCCTCTCCTTTCGCTTATTCACGTTCGACCTTGTAAATACCCTTTGTCTCACGGGCTTATTGATCAATAGAGAGGCAGAGCGAGGCCACGAGAGAAGACCGAGAAGAGAGGAAAAGAGAGAGTGAGAGGGAGAGAGAGGGAGGGAGGGAGAGTGGGAGAAGGAGAGGGAGAGGGAGAGTGGGAGAGAGAGAGAGAGAGAGAGAGAGAGAGAGAGAGAGAGAGAGAGAGAGAGAGAGAGAGAGAGAGAGAGAGAGAGAGAGAGAGAGAGAGAGAGAGGGAAAAAAACGAAAGCGAGCAGGAAAACATCACCCAAACAAACAAGCAAACAACAAAGCCCCCGCAACAAACAAAATAAGGAAACCCTCACACCCATAGGGCCTCCATCCCCTCCCTCCCTCCTTTTCCCCCACGCACCCCCCTACCCCTCCCCCTCCCCTTTCCTTCCCCCTATCTGCCCTTGGGTCAGCTGTGGGAAGATCAATCAAAGAAAGACACAGTCCTTGGTGAAGTGTCTATGTACTTTTCATTTATTCTTACTTCCGTCGTGTTATCTTTTCTTCTTCTTCTTCTTCTTCTTCTTCTTCTTCTTCTTCTTCTTCTTCTTCTTCTTCTTCTTCTTCTTTTCTTCTTCCTCCTCCTACTCCTGTTCTTTCTGTTCTTTCTGCCTTTTTGTCACACTGTTTCTCATTGCGCTCCTCTCCTCTCCTCTCCTCTCTCCTCTCTCTCTCTCTCTCTCTCTCTCTCTCTCTCTCTCTCTCTCTCTCTCTCTCTCTCTCTCTCTCTCTCTCTCTCTCTCTCTCTCTCTCTCTCTCTCTCTCTCTCTCTCTCTCTCTCTCTCTCTCTCTCTCTCTCTCTCTCTCTCTCTCTCTCTCTCTCTCTCTCTCTCTCTCTCTCTCTCTCTCTCTCTCTTCGTAGATTTGGAGTCCTGCCAAAATCGTTACTCCTGCGGCTACGAAAAAGGGACTTAAAAACTACAAAGTGATAATGATCGAGAAAAAATATATAGAGATAGATAGATAGAGAAAGAGAGAGAGAGAGAAGAGAGAGAGAGAAGACAGATAAACCGAGTCAGAAAAAGACAACCAGACAAACAAACAAACAAACAAAGACAAAGACCAGCAAATTACAAAAATCAAAAGAAAAAAAAAGACAATGAAAGCAAAAAAGACACAATGACGGCAAAAAAACAAACAAAAAAACATGAAGGCAAAAAAGACATTGAAAGCAAAAAAAGATACAATAAGCAAAAAAAGACACCATGAAGGCAAACCTAAAAGCTCAATCAATAATCCCGAACCGCCGTCCCTTCGTCATCAAGGTGATACGAGATCCTTCAAGGGCACAAGGCAACCTCCCTCCCCGAAACTCTCCTCTCTCTCTTCTTCCTCCTCTATTCCATCTCCTCTTCTCTCTCTCTTCCCTCTCCTCTTCTTTCTCTCTTCCATCTCCTCTTCTTTCTCTCTTCCCTCTCCTCTTCTTTCTCTCTTCCCTCTCCTCTTCTTTCTCTCTTCCCTCCTCCTCCTCTCTTCCCTTTCCTCCTCCTCCTCTCTACCTTCTCCTTCTCTCTTCCTTTTCCTTCTCCTCCTCTCTTCCCTCTCCTTCTCCTTCCCTTTTCTTCTCCTCCTCTCTTCCTTCTCCTCTTCCTCCTCTACCCTTCCCTCTTCCTCCTCCCTTCCCACCTCTTCCTCCTCTTCCCAATCCTCTGCTCCTGCCTTCCCTCCCAATCTTCCATAATCCTTCTTCTCTCGTCTTTTCCTCCTTCTCTTCTCTTCCTATCATCCCTCCTCCTCCCCCCCATCCCCTTCCCCTACCTCCCTCCCTTCCCCCATCACCGCAAGCTGCAAGTGGCGAACGTACATGGAATGTTCTGGAACCGGAAGTGCCGTGCGTGTGTGCGACTGACTGTATGTGCGCGCGTTTGTGCCGCTGTTTTGTATGTGTGTGTGTGTGTGTGTGTGTGTGTGTGTGTGTGTGTGTGTGTGTGTGTGTGTGTGTGTGTGTGTGTGTGTGTGTGTGTGTGTGTGTGTGAGAGAGAGAGAGGGAGAGAGAGAGAGAGAGAGAGAGAGAGAGAGAGAGAGAGAGAGAGAGAGAGAGAGAGAGAGAGAGAGAGAGAGAGAGAGAGAGAGAGAGAAAGAGAGAGAGAGAGAAGGAGCCGGATCAGTCAGAAAAGGATGTGAGGGAAGAAGGGGAAAAGGAAGAAGGAAAGAAAACAAAGAAAAAAAGAAAAAGAAGAAGAAAAGAAAAGGAAGAAGAGGAAGTGAAGGAACAGGAGGAAGAAGAACACTGATAGCATCGATTCTTCCTCTCCCTCGCCCCCCCCTCCCTCCTACCCGCACCCTCTGACCTTGGTGCCTCTTCAAAAAGAATGTTTTTTTGTCGTTTGTTTTGTTCCTGGTGGTTGTCTTTTTATCTCAGCTATCCCCTTCTAATCTCTTTTCTTTTCTTTCTCTTTTTCCTATTCTCTCATAATGAGATACTACTTCCTACCTCGTTCATTTTTAGGCCTCTCTCTTTCTTTTTATATTTTACTTTCACTCTTTATTTTTTTCTCTCTCCCTCCTCTCCCTCCCTCCCTCCCTGTCTCCTCCCCCCTCCTTCTTCCTCTCCCTCCCTCCCATTCTCCTCCCCCTTCCCTCTTCCCCCAAAATCCTCCAAAGACTCCTTATCCTTCTGGAACATCAAGAAGTTTCCACACACACACACACCCACTCCCCACCTTACAAGGAACCCCCCTCCCCCTCTCTTGGCCACTCCTTACTAGGATGTTCTACGTGTCCTAAAACCCTCACAGGGACGTCGTGAGGCAACTGATATCTCTCTTAGGTGCTGAAGGAGAACCCCCTCCCCTCCCCCTCCCCCCTCCCCCCTCTCCTCCCTCTTTTAAAAGAAATATTAAACCTCATTTCCTAGTATATAAAAAGGATTAGAATAAGTCAGTAAAAATAGCTTAGCATAGTGACTCATCATTCTGTGTTAGATTTGCATGAATTACTTTGCACTTTGAACGTTGAATTATATTTATTCATTCAGGATTCATGGAGCTATCCGTCTTTTCTAGAATATGTAATTTAGAAATTGGGGTTATATTCACATCTCGACGATCAAATACTACTATTAGAAGCGAGGGAAAAATTGTCTGGTCTATGACGTGCAAAGACACTGGGGAAAACAAAACATGATTTTCCCTTTATTTGATGTCACAAAGGGGAGAAAGGGGGGGAGAGAGAAGGGAGAGAGGGAGAGAAGGAAGAGACGATGAAAGAATATTGATAAAAGGGGGAGAGGGGAGAGCAGGAAGAGCTGAAAGTGTAAGAGAGAGAAGGAAGATGAGAGAAGATAGAGGGGAGAGAAAGAAGAAAGAAGGGGAGGGAGAAGAGAAAAGAAGTAAGGAGGAGAGAGAAGAGGAGACGAAAGATCCTGATAATACATTGAAGCCTTGGATTGCAAAACTCTTGTCTTGCAGTGGCATGAGATTAAGGTCAATCTTTTTTTCTTTCTTTTTTTGTATCCATTCCTTCGTGTTCACATTATGATTACTATTACTATTATCATTATCATTGTTATTACTATCATTATCATTATTATTTTTGGTTTTAATTATAATTATTGCAATTATCATTATCATCATCATTACCATCATTACTACCATTATTATCATCATTGCTATCACTATTATCATCATCATCATTACCGTTATTACTATTATCATCATTATCATTATTATTATTCTAAAAGATTTTGCCTTCTCTCATTACTCACAAAGATACACAGAGACCTTTTGCCTTAATAACTATCTAGCTAATTAGTGTACCTTGTTCCCGGTGGTTAAGTTCCTAATCAGTGAGATATTGTTCAATAGACTTAGGCATCATGGTGATAGTGGGGGGGGGGGGGTTGGGAGAGAAAGAGAGAGAGTGGAGAGGATAGAGGAGTGGAAGGGAAGGGGGAAGGGAAGGGAAGGGAAGGGAAGGAAGGGGAAGGGAGGGGAAGGAGGGAGGGAGGGAGGGAGAGGGAGAGGAGGGGGAGGGGGAGGGAGAGAGAGAGAGAAAGAGAGAGAGGGGGGAGAGGGAGGGAGAGGGAGAGGGAGAGAGAGAGAGAGAGAGAGAGAGAGAGAGAGAGAGAGAGAGAGAGAGAGAGAGAGAGAGAGAGAGAGAGCGAGAGAGAGAGAGAGAGAGAGAGAGAGAGAGAGAGAGAGAGAGAGAGAGAGAGAGAGAGAGAGAGAGAGAGAGAGAGAGAGAGAGAGAGAGAGAGAGAGAATGTGAGAAAGAAAAAAAAAATCAAAATTATGAAAAGTAGAGGAAGAAGAAAAAAATGCATCACATTCCATCATTATTAATTTGAATAAAAAAAGTCTTTCTCAACATTTCCAAAGACAGTCTCCTCTTTCAGAATCCCCATGAAAAAAAGAAAAAAAAAAGAAAATAGCCAAGCTCCAAAATTCCGATTCCTTCGCTTACAGAGATCGTCTTTCTTGTGGAATCTTACCAATATTTACTTCTTTGCTTCCCTTCATCTTCCCTCTTTTTCTTATTATTAGCATTCTCCTTCCCTTCCTTTTTTTTCATATTCCCCTTTTCATTCTCTCTCTTTCCCCTCCTCCTACTCCACCACCTCAACCTTCTTTCCTCCTCCCCTCCTCCTCCTTCTCCTCCTCCTCCTCCTCCTCCTCCTCCTCCTCCTCCTCCTCCTCCTCCTCCTCCATCTCTTTAAAGTCCAGTCTTTGTTTAAATGTCCTTCAGAACCGTTAGTCTTTAAGCTTCCGTGTTGACAACAGCGCCTCTGGTGGCGAGTTGGGTAAACTGCTTTTTGGTTTTGTTTTTTTGTCGTATTTTTTAACTTTAATGTCAACCTTATAGGTTGTGAGGAGCGAGGGAGTTGGTTGAGAAGGGGACAGGAGATGAGGGAGTAAGGAAAGAGGAAAGGGGAGAAAGAGGAAAGAGGGGGAGGAAAAAGGGGCGAGGGAAGTGGGTGACAGAAGGTGGATATAATAACAACAACATGATAGAAACAAAAGAAACAGACATAGAGGAAGAAAAAGAGAGAGGGGGCGGGGAAGAACTAGAGAGAGATCAAAGCAGAGAAAAAGAAAAGAAAAGAAAAGCGATGAGATAATCACACAAAAGCACTCCCAGTCACAACCCAAACCAAACCATAATACTTCTCTCGTCCCTCATAACCTCTTCAATAACCCTCTACAACACGTGGTTTCCTATCAACTGACAGGACATAGTCTCACACTATCTAAAGATACTAAAGATACCGATGAAAGGGCTTCTTATCAGGAAACAATAAAACATAATTCAATGTTATCATCCTCCTCTTGTGAAGTAAATGGGGTTTTGCACACGAACCGCCTTATCGGGTTAAAGGAGAGAGAGTACAGCACTTGTGGCTGATGCACACACATATATATTAGGGGGTGTATTTTATGTATGTGTGTGTGTGTGTTTGTGTGTATGTATGTATGTGTGTGTGTATACATACATGTATGTATATATATGGTTTATATACATACATATATATATGAATATATATATATATATATATGAATATGTATATATATATATATATATATATATATATATATATATATATATATATATATATATATATATATATATATATATATATATGTGTGTGTGTGTGTGTGTGTGTGTGTGTGTGTGTGTGTGTGTGTGTGTGTGTGTGTGTGTGTGTGTATGCACATATATATACATATACATTCACATATGTGTGTCTACAATCTATTCATTTACGTATATAGTCCGGCACATCTTCCAAGGACACGACTTGAATAATCTCTTCCCCCCCTCCCTCTCCCATCCCCCTCCCCCTCCCCCCCTATCAATAAAACAAGTCTTCGTACTATCTAGCCTGTTTGATCACAACGTTCTAAATAAAGAAAAAAAAAATGGAGGAGAAATCACCGTAAAGAAATCAATACCTGGGCTACAAAATAACAAGAATTCGAAAAGTCGCCACGTTTTATAGTTGTTTTTATTTATTTTTTTATCTTTTTTTTCTTCTACGGAAACGCGTCGGGTCATAGAGTCTACGAGCGCTGAGTTTCCAAGTGATCATTTTTTGGTGTGTGTGCTACTGGATCGGAAATGATCATTAAAAAAACAAGAAAGCATAAAATTCATTCCCTTTTCCCCACTAATATCGGCGATAAGAATCGTCATAAATACAAACGATCCTGCACTTCAAATGACAACCCCGAAAAAAATACGGGGGAAAATAGGCAGGGAAAAATAGGAGAACACGGCCGCAAAATACACAAATCCCCCAAAAAGAACTAATTGGCAACTGAAGCACAATATATGACTACCTCCCCCACCCCCATCCCCACCCCCCCTCCAAGAACACCACGTGGTCGCCACACCTTCTATTTACATTCCCTTCTATGTTAATCTATAATTCACCTTCTCCCCCACACTTTGCATGGCGGAATTGCGATCATCTAAATGTGTTTGAATGTTACTGTGACATTTGTGACGGCGGATTACTTCCTAGATTATTGTTATCCAATAAGTTACATTAGAGATAATAATAACATTGCATCTCGTAATAAGTAATGATGCCGATGCATTAATTGAATGAGAAACTCGGATACCTCGAGAACGGAAAGTCACGTTTGTTCTCATTAATAACGATCATTAAAAAAAGACGAAAAAAAAATATCAAAGACATACTAAGTTCTTACATAAGGTTGCTTAATCCCCCCTCCCCCCCTCCCAGCCATCCCTTGCTCCTCTCCCCCCTTAAGAAATAAGCCTCTCGCCCACCACCGCTGTCATCACCATAATCATGTTAATCATCACTATCATCATCATCAACATCGTCTGCAACGGGCGGCCTGCACCTTTAAGCCAGGCAGCGCGACGTGGCAACATCGCATCCCCGCTAAC
>BOPN01001253.1:259378-261878 GCA_017312705.2 Penaeus japonicus
GGTGAGGGTGAGGGAGAGGGAGGTGGAGGAGGTTAGGGTGAGGGAGAGAGAGGTGGAGGAGGTGAGGGTGAGGGAGAGGGAGGTGGAGGAGGTTAGGGTGAGGGAGAGAGAGGTGGAGGAGGTGAGGGTGAGGGAGAGGGAGGTGGAGGAGGTTAGGGTGAGGGAGAGAGAGGTGGAGGAGGTGAGGGTGAGGGAGAGGGAGGTGGAGGAGGTTAGGGTGAGGGAGAGAGAGGTGGAGGAGGTGAGGGTGAGGGAGAGGGAGGTGGAGGAGGTTAGGGTGAGGGAGAGAGAGGTGGAGGAGGTGAGGGTGAGGGAGAGGGAGGTGGAGGAGGTTAGGGTGAGGGAGAGAGAGGTGGAGGAGGTGAGGGTGAGGGAGAGGGAGGTGGAGGAGGTTAGGGTGAGGGAGAGAGAGGTGGAGGAGGTGAGGGTGAGGGAGAGGGAGGTGGAGGAGGAGAGAGAGAGAGAGAGAGAGAGAGAGAGAGAGAGAGATAGATAGATAGATAGATAGATAGATAGATAGATAGATAGATAGATAGATAGATAGATAGATAGATAGATAGATAGATAGATAGATAGATAGATAGATAGATAGATAGATAGATAGATAGATAGATAGAAAGATAGAAAGATAGAAAGATAGAAAGATAGAAAGATAGAAAGATAAGTAGATGTATAGATAGAGAGATAACTACAGCAGGAGGGAAACAGGAACACGCGGAGAATAGAGCAAACCCAACTGCATAGGGAACCCTTTCAACATACACGATCAACGTAACATGTTGCAAGTCATGACACTGGTCCGCACAGACGCACGCACGCACGCACGCACCAAGAGTAACAACACCCAGGAAAGGGGGAAGGAAATGATGCAATAAAAGTAGATTTTCGAAGTAAAAAGAGGGTAGATGGGTGGATGGGGGGGGGTGGTAGACATATGATTTTTTTTATATCACATGAAAAACAATAGAATAAGCAAAAGATTTAAAAAAAAAAAATAAAAAAAAAAGAAATCTAGTACTTATTTAACTCTCGGGTTTTATTTCACCTTCCTCTTTAACTATAAAAAAAATGAAAAGGGGGGAAGGGGGCGAGATTTTAACCTTTTTCAGTCCTTAGTTTAATTTTCACCTTTTTCGCAACTTTAAGTCTAAAACATGGGGGGGGGGGCTGAATTATCTTAAAATAACAATTTTCGAGTCGGAAACAGTCACTTGCAATCAGGTCTTTAAATATAATTACTTTTTATCAATAATCTCTTAATTTAAACCTTATCACCTTTACTTTGAGGTGATGACATATAATAATGTGAAATGTATTTTTTACCCTTTTTTAACTTCTTTTTTAACTTTATCTTCTTATGAAGTTTGGAATTGAGACTTCGACATTTCGAACTATCCGATCGTACCTAAAATTTCCAAACCGATGATAAACTTAGAGCATGATAACAATAAAACAAAAAGAGAAGACATAAACACTGAAAACACCACATCGTCCCCAACCAACCGCCCGACCGAACATGGAACCAAACATGGAACCAAACATGGAACCAAACATGGAACCAAACATGCAGATCTTGGGGCTACCAAGGAGACGGCAAGAAAGAGGAAAACGGGGCTGATTTTTTGGATCATTATTTACCTGCTTCTGTCGGAGAAGAAGTCTCTGGATCTGCGCTTTCCGGAAGCCGCGTGGTGGGGGCTGTTGGGCGCGTCCGAGGGGGGCGAGGACCCCGTTGACGAGATGGAGTTGGCACGGTGACGTTGGCACGGCTGGCCGGCACTGCCCCCGCCGGGCGTCGAGCTACTGCTGCTGCTGCTACTGCTGCCGTTGCTGCTGCTGTTATTATTATTGTTGTTACTGTTGTTGTTATTGAGGGTACCGGAACCCACCGTGACCAGGGTCGGCTTCTGGTTCTGGCGGTTCTTCTTCTTCTTCTTGGTCTTGGTATCGTCGTCGGAATCGGTGGGCGGCGTCCAGTCCAGGTCCTTGCGCAGGTGGCCGCGGTTGCAAAGGCACGAGCACGCCCTGTACGCCAGGTCGTAGCCGCGCTTCGTCCACAGGTTCTGCAGGCGCTGCTTCTCCGACCACGAGCGCGCGCGCCCGCACGACCGCAGGAAGGCCAGAACGTGGGCCTCCCAGGCGGTGAAGCACTCTCCGTGCATCAGAGTTCCTATTGTACAATGTTCGTTGTTGCACTGCACGCGGACGCACCCCGTGGGGTTCTCGAGGCTGATGGGCTCGTAGCCGCGGAGGCAGCCGCACGCCAGGGGCACGCAGCAGCGGGCCGTCGTGACCGCGTTGTGCGCCTCGATCACGCCCGGGTCCAGCAGGGGCAGCTCGGCCCCGCCGGCGCCCCCGCCTGTGTTGTGCCGCTGTCGCTGGGGCATCTTCACCATCGGTCCACTGTCTCGGGTGTGGCTCGGGTTGTCACGGGAAAGTGTCTTGTGTCTGTTTGTTTGTCTGTCTGTCTGCGGTTCTGGTTGTCTCGTTCTCTACTCAG
>BOPN01001253.1:266878-269378 GCA_017312705.2 Penaeus japonicus
ATCTATTCCTTTATTTTAAAAATATTCCCATGCCATTTTAACCTTTGGCCTGTTTGACCTTAGGATCCAAGGTACTTATCTTCCCTACTTGACCTCTCCTGACCTAGCCTTCTGACCTCGTGTTATGCGCATCTGTTGACTCGGTTTTCGTCCTTTTTGGGTCCGCCTTTGTCCCATTTTTATCTCCATTTTCATTTTGTGATTATTTTCATGTTTCTTTTTTTTTCTATTTCTATTCATGGATCTTATTTTTCCATTCTTTTTTTTTCTCCCTGCCTCCTTCTGCTTTCCACCTTCTCCTAATTCTTCTCCTTCTCCCTAATTCTCATTATTCTCTTCTTCTTCCTCCTCCTCCTTTTCCTACCCCTCTTACTCTTTTTTTTAAATCCCTTTTCCTCTTCCTCCCCTCCTACTACCCATTTTCACTTCTTATCTCTCCTCTTCCTTCTCCTTCATCTCATCCCCCTCCTCCTCTCCCTCCCCCTTCCTTTTTCTTCTTCTTCCCCCTCCTCTTTATATCTATCCTCATTCTTTACCCCATTCTCCTCTACTCTCTACGGAAGAAAGGGAGAAAGAAAGAAAGAAAAAGAAAGAGGGATAAAGATTGGAAAAAGGGGCAAGGAAGGGTATGAGAGAGAGAAGAGAAAGAGAAGAGGAACTAACTATACAGAGAGCGAAAGCGAGAAAGTAAACAAACGAATGAGAAAATGAGTAAATGAGAAAGTAAGTAGGAAAGCTAAAGGTAAGAAAGAAGGTGATAGCAGAAAGAGAAGAGAAAGATAAAATAGAGAAAGGTAGAGAGAGAGAGAGAGAGAGAGAGAGAGAGAGAGAGAGAGAGAGAGAGAGAGAGAGAGAGAGAGAGAGAGAGAGAGAGAGAGAGAGAGAGAGAGAGAGAGAGAGAGAGAGAGAGAGAGAGAGAGAGAGAGAGAGAGAGAGAGAGAGAGGCAGAGAGAGAGAGAGAGAGAGAGAGAGAGAGAGAGAGAGAGAGAGAGAGAGAGAGAGATAGAGAGATAGATAGAGAGAGAGAGAGAGAGAGAGAGAGAGAGAGAGAGAGAGAGAGAGAGAGAGAGAGAGAGAGAGAGAGAGAGAGAGAGAGAGAGAGAGAGAGAGAGAGAGAGAGAGAGGGGAAGAAAGAAACAAAACTCCACTCATACGGACCCGCTGGTCTTTCTCTGGTGCAAAGTTCATGACCTATGTTGACCTTCTCTGTCCCAGGTCAACACACTCCCTTGGACGAAGAGGAAGGGAAAAGGCTCTGGCGTTGACCTAATGTGCGTGATTAATATTAAGGTCATAGATACAAGGAAGTGACCCAGATGATGAACTAATGGAGGGTGAGAGAGAGAGAGAGAGAGAGAGAGAGAGAGAGAGAGAGAGAGAGAGAGAGAGAGAGAGAGAGAGAGAGAGAGAGAGAGAGAGAGAGAGAGAGAGAGAGAGAGAGAGAGAGAGAGAGTTAATTCGATTGATGAATAGATAGATAGAAATAGAGAGATGGATAGATCGATAGATAAAGAAAGAGACAGAGAGAGTTAATCAGATAGATATATATATATAGACAGGCAGACAGACAGATAGATATATCGATAGATAGATAGAAAAACAACTTACCTTCATCGCATCTTCTCTTCGTCGCTTCCCCTCTCTCTTTCCTCCTTTTTTTTTCCTCATCTTCCTACCACCATCTTCTCCTTCCCCTCCTCTTCCTCCTCTCTCTCCCCCTCGCCTCCTCCTCCTCCTCCTCCTCCTCCACCTCCCTCTCTCTTCCTCCTCCTCCTCCTCCTCCACCTCCACCTTACCCTCCTCCTCCTCCTCCTCCTCCACCTCCACCTCCACCTCCTCCTCCTCTTCCTCCTCCCTTTCTCTTCCTCCTCCTCCTCCTCCTCCTCCTCCTCCTCCTCCTCCTCCCTTTCTCTTCCTCTCCCCCCCTCTTTGAATAAACATGACACGTGAGATTTTTCATTAACCATATTGCACACTTTAGGGAATTAGACTCAGAGCTCTAAATGAAAGCATTGCGCAACTTTTGCAACCTGCAGGGCATTGCCTCACGTTTCCTAAATAGCCCGTTGATCGATGGCTAAAATTCGCTTGCAAGGGACTTATCAATATGCACATCCATACGTTCATGTGTAAATACGTACACGCATATTCACATCCTGTTATAAATGTGTGAGTAAATGAGGAAGAAGAAGAAGAAGAAGAAGGTGGAGGAGGAAAAGGAGAAAAGAGGAAGAAGAAGAAGAAGAAGAGGAGAAAGAGGAAAGCAAGGAGCAAGAAGATGGAGAAAAGAGGACGAGGAAGAAGAAGGAGAAAAGAGGACGAGGAAGAAGAAGGATAAGCATGGAAGGAAGAGAAGGGAGAGGAGGACGAGGAAGATAAAGAGGAGGAGGAGAAGACGAAGAAGAAGGGGATGAGGAGAAGAAAGAAAGAAACTAAAGAAGAAGAAGAAGAGGGAGAAGAATTAGATCATAGTGATCATAATAAAAGAAGAAAAAGAAAA
>BOPN01001253.1:291665-294165 GCA_017312705.2 Penaeus japonicus
TATGATATTTGAATATATGATATTGGCGGGAAAGTCAAGGGCTACTTTTCATATTCACTATGCGTTGTCATAGAACTTTCTTGATGGTATCCACCTTCTTTCTGTAGTTCAGTCCTGTATTTACTATTAGGTAATTGCACAATCAGAGGTAAAATTTGATGCATCTGATGCAGTTGACAAAATATGATATGCATATCTTCGTCTATTCATCTGTCAACCAGCATGATATTATATAACATTCAGAATAAGAATACAACACATGTATCTTACATTACATCTAATGAGATGAATCGGTCTTATATTTTTGTATACCAAATGCTAGGCTACCTGCATAGCACTCCGAGATATAGCCTACATGTGTGCGCATATATTGCAGAATTTACAGATAGTTAATCCTTTACATTGCACGCTTCACCGACTCTCTGGCTGGCCTGTACCCAAGATTGATTCTCGCGGTCAAAACAATTTTATGATTTTAAATTATTATCTCACACAGTCCCAACTTTCAGCCTAGGGGGTTACTAAGCCTCTTTTCTGGGATTACCAAGCCCCGGGAATATAAAAAGTTAGATCCCCGAATCTGTGATGTTGCCAGAATATAATTATCGTTATCACTGGTATTTATATTTACTGGATTCTCTAGAATGTATTACTTTTTAGGTACTTTGTGTTATGCAATGTAATATTGTATTAGGCTGAAATATTTGCTTGATATTCTTAATTTTCTGAATATATACTCTCTCTCTCTCTCTCTCTCTCTCTCTCTCTCTCTCTCTCTCTCTCTCTCTCTCTCTCTCTCTCTCTCTCTCTCTCTAACTCAGGTTTTAGCAAAAAGTGAAAAAAACAGAATATGTAAAACCATCCAATTCTACTACTGCTGCTACAGATGCTACAGAATGAGAATTATAACGATAATGATGACTAAAGATAATGATAACAATAATGATAAAAAAACACCAATAATAACAATGACAGATAATAATAATGATTATGATGATAATCGGAAGGAATAAAAACAACAGCAATAGTAGAAATAATGACAACAATAATAATGATAGTAATGATAATAACAATAATGCCAATGCTGGATTTAGAAGATAAGGGCTGGGTACAAACAAGATGAAATCAACGAGAGGACTTGGGTTGTGAAAAGCGAGATATCTGTCAGATAACTCCTGATGTTAATGATAACGAACCTTTATCATCTGAATTACTTAACCTTCGTTCCCTGAAACTTATGAATTCTTTACCTGCCTATCAACTGAGATTCTATCGGGAGATGATAGTGCCGCATGTGTGTGTGTGTGTATGTGTGTATGTGTGTATATATATATATATATATATATATATATATATATATGTGTGTGTGTGTGTGTGTGTGTGTGTGTGTGTGTGTGTGTGTGTGTACTTGTATATATGTATATATATGCATATATAGATGTATTCATATACACAAACATATTGTTTATTTTAGCTATTCCATGAAATCCCATAAATCCCGACAATATATCAAACTTACTAACAAAAACAAAAAACATGAACAAACGTAAAAGACAAAAAATAAAAAAATAAAAAACTTAACAACCAAAATAATCATATAAAAACCTATTCATTCACAACAAAGAAATCTGACGCAAGGAAACAGCATATAAATGAGCCAGACGGACGGAAAAGGAGCAGTAAGACAAAGCCCCGCCCACTACTTTTCCGCCGGCGGAGAAGGGCCATTAGGCACCGAATCGCGTCTTCTGGGATTACGAAGAATTTGTCTGGGGGGGAAAAAAAAAAATTCTCGAGCCGGAATTTTTTTTTGTGTGTGTGTGTGTGTGCTTGCAAGAGGGAATGTGTTGAAGGGTCGTTATATTATTGGTATCTATATCATTATCATTATATCATTGCAATCACCATCAGTCATTATCATTATAATTATTATCATCAACATCATCATTATTATCATCTTCACCATTATTATTTTTTTCTTTCTCTATGTGTGTGTGTGTAAACTATACTTATACAGACACACACACACATATATATATATACATATACATATATATACATATACATGTATACATATACAAACATATTGCCATGTACATTTACAATATTCCCCAGTCTTTCGAACAAGATCAACACGACCACCTGTCGAAGTTCAATTAATCAAACCTATACCATCCCGAATGCTCCAACGCCCTTCATATCATAATTAATACCTATTTTATGTAAGATCTCAAATTGTTGAGAAGAATCAAGTCAATCTTTTCAAACAAGAATTATACGTAAAAATATTTCTTCAATCTTTCTGTATCTGTAGGATTAGGTCACCATCATCACCATCACCATCATCACCACCACCACCATCATCACCATCAGAGCGATAACGGTGATGATTTCACGAAATGTCAATCAGCGGAAGGGTTAAGGGCAGTGGTGTTATTGAAGGGGAAATGCTCAACCTTTGCAACTTAGAGGAACTTAGAGGATTCATACGACTGAAAAA
>BOPN01001253.1:301665-306665 GCA_017312705.2 Penaeus japonicus
TACCTTTACTATAAATTATACCTTTACTATTAATTATACCTTTACTGATAATGAGAAGGATGGTGTTGTGAAGAGATATAGGTATAGTGAGGGTGATTCACAGCAAATGGGTTGTGGTGATTGTGGTGATTATGATGCTAATGATACTTGATAAAACAAAAACAATAATGACATTGATAATGAGAATGAGAAGAATTATGTTGATGTTGATAATAATGATGATAATGATGATGATGACGATAATGTTTATGGATGATAAAGATTATGATCATGATAATGATAATAATGATGATGATGATAGTGATTATAACAATGATAACGACAAAATATAGGGGGATGACAATAATGATAATGATGATAAGAAGAAAGATAAAAATTATAACAATACTACTACTACCTATCATGATAGTGAAAAAGATAATAATACTAGAGATGCCAATAATATTGATAATAAGGAAGAGGATAATACTTATAATGATAATGATGATTGTGATAATAATCATAATGATGATGATATGATTATGATGAGAATGATGATTATGATCAAGTTATAATTGTGGTTGTGGTACTTTATATATTGCAATGGTATGGTACACTATATATCATTATAATCATCACAAATACAGGAGTTGTCATCATAATTTTCATCCCTATCACTTCAAATTCCATCAGTATTGGCCTTACTTTTATAATCATCTTTGTTATTATTATCATTATTGTTATTATCATTGTTGTCCTGACCACTAATAAAATCAAAATAATTCATAATGATCACCATTATCATAATCAACATAATCATTTTTTCATTTCATCCATTGTATATTTCTTATGACTACTACTGTTATGAGTTTATCTATCATCATTATTACAACTATCATTACTTTTATCAATGTCATTTTCCTACTACTCGTCATAAAGAGATTACCCGAAAATCAGTAACAGTGCCATTCAGTAACAGTGTCATTCAATAACAGTGCCATTCAGTAAGAGTGCCATTCAATAAGAGTGCCATTCAGTTAGAGTGCCATTCAGTAAGAGTGTCATTCAGAAACAGTGCCATTCAGTAACAGTGCTATTCAGTAACAGTGCCATTTAGTAACAGTGCCATTCAGTAACAGTGCCATTCAGTAACTGTGTCATTCAGTAACAGTACCATTCAGTAAGAGTGCCATTCAGTAAGAGTGCCATGCAGTAAGAGTGCCATTCAGTAAGAGTGCCATTCAGTAAGAGTGCCATGCAGTAAGAGTGCCATTCAGTAACAGTGTCATTCAGTAACAGTGTCATTCAGTAACAGTACCATTCAGTAAGAGTACCATTCAGTAAGAGTGCCATTCAGTAACAGTGCCACTCAGTAAGAGTGCCATGCAGTAAGAGTGTCATTCAGTAACAGTGTCATTCAGTAAGAGTGCCATTCAGTAAGAGTGCCATTCAGTAACAGTGTCATTCAGTAACAGTACCATTCAGTAAGAGTGCCATTCAGTAAGAGTGCCATGCAGTAAGAGTGCCATGCAGTAAGAGTGCAATTCAGTAAGAGTGCCATTCAGTAACAGTGCCATGCAGTAAGAGTGCCATTCAGTAACAGTGTCATTCAGTAAGAGTGCCATTCAGTAAGAGTGCCATGCAGTAAGAGTGCCATGCAGTAAGAGTGCAATTCAGTAAGAGTGCCATTCAGTAAGAGTGCCCTTTAGTTACAGTGCCACCATCACAATCAACCATAAAAGGCAAAATGTGTGTAACTGCCCCACCCTCACTCTCCAGCAAGGTTCACGTAATGATTACTCTCATTCTTCTGAAACCGAGGAGGGGGTTTTTCCAACAAGCGCCCGGTGACAGTATTGCAATACAGAGCACGAGGCTGAACTCGAATGCAATCCTTGTTGACGTCATCGTACTGACCCTGACCGCATACTTTACTGACGTCATCGTACATGCTTCGAGAACCGTTTTCCAGAAAGTCCCCATCTCTTCTCGTAGACGTCTGGCACTGGGGTCTGGCGCTGGGAATCTCAAGGTACAGGTAGTCCGGACCTTCCTCGTCCCCGGCTGAGATTTGAGGAGGTTCGGGGCATCGTCGGGGTAGGTTGACTGTAGGCCTAGCTGGGGTTCTTGGGCAGGGCATGAGGTACAGGTTGCCGTCCCCAGAACATGTTGGGACTCTTCGGTTTGCAATGTTGCTCGTTGTTTCTTCCTCGCCGATCTGCGTTAATTCCAAGGTGGATTCTGTAATGGCGAAGGTGGTGAGGATGTATGAATACATCGTGAAGGATCAAGTTTTCTAGAAGTATAAAGTGGTAATTATGCATAAAGTTATCTTTGCAGATCCCTTATTTGAACAGACACACACACACGCACACACACAGAGACACGCACAGACACACACACACACACACACACACATACAATATCTGTATGTTATAGCTATCTATCTATCTATCTATTTATCTATCTATTTATCTATCTATCTATCTATCTATCTATCTATCTATATATACTCACATATATATATATATATATATATATATATATATATATATATATATATATATATATATATACGTATATACATTCATACAGTATAAGCGCACAAAATGAGGCTTCTCTCCATACTAACCTGAACGCGTCCGTAGTCTCCTGTACAAAGCTATGATGACGAGGATGTTGAGAGTCAGCAAGAGACAAGCTGCAATGATCCCTATTTCGGTGGAGGCCCCTCCCTTCGGACTCTGGGCGCTGCCATTTGGATCCAAGTAACCCAGAGGAGGGCAGTGGGACGGGTTCACCTGCCTCGGACAGACTAGGCCCCTCGGTGTGACGAACCATGCCGAGGAACCCTGGGCAGAGATGCTCATGCCGTGGAGGTCGTTGACCCAATACAAGAACGAATAGGTCTGGTAATGAGAACAGGACCCAAGACTGAGTTCGACGGCCCACTTCGATGCCTTCGCGCCTCTGGGGTTCCTCAGGGCTCGCACCTTCACCGCTTGCCAACACGAGGGGTGGCTGGCGCATCTTTCGGTTGAGAATCGCTTCGTCTCTTGGCCGAAGGTGAACGTCAGTGTCACTTCGATGTACTTCAGGTCCCTCTGGAGGGTGTAAAGCACAAGGTCGTCTTTCTCTGTCTTCAGGACCTGTATCTGTGCCTCGGAGGCTATCGTGACGTCTGGTTTGCAATCAGACCTCTTCTGTCGACCAGAATTTGTACCGAAGAGAGTCCAGTTCTCTAACTTACTGGTGGTATTAGTTAACGAAATTGCATTCCCACATATTACACTTGTAAAAAATACACTTAATACACATGACAGGCTCTGCATTTTCGTCTTTTATTGGATAATGAATTTAGCAGTACTCCCTTTTTCTAGCAGACAAAGCGCAAAATTTACACTACGTTTTCCCACCACAACGAATGACACTCAGATATGCAATGTTTCTGAACAATGCCTTCGGAATTAACAGTGTCAGCTCTAAGGCAGACGAAGCACCAATGATACAGATTTCGACGATCAACTTCGAGCTTCAACTGAGGCGAGTGAACGTATCCTGCGTGCCCACCGGATGTGCCTCACCTCTACCGCTGCTTCTGGTATTCTTACACTGATTCATGCCGTTCTTTCTGACTTAGGATATGTAAATGTCGTGGGAAAGACCATCTAAGATTTCTACGAAAGAAGGCCAGAGCGTATGAAGTTTTTTTTATTATTTTTTTTATTCTGTATGTAGTACTTTTAAAAACCCTTGCAAGTGTTTATTTGTATATTATGTTACACTAATAATAGGATCGGGTTTCCTTATATTCATGAAATATACCCTTGCACTAAAATGATGAGTGGTATTAGTTAAGCATTATTGTATACGAGCGTAACTGGAAACTGCAAGAATATGACAATGAACGTTTGTAATGAAAATTTACGTAAATTTCCAACAACAGATTTAACTCATATATCTTCTCTTAGATAAGTGAATGATTAATCTATTCATCTAATTTCATTCCACGGCTTGTAAATACCACTTACATGGTTCCCTGAATATATATATATCTAAACAGAACATAAATCTTTCAAATATCTCAAGCCCTTTGCCTTACAACACAAAGGCTAGGCTTCTACGCTTAACACACTTATCTGAAAGCATATGCAAATGATTGTTATTTTAGTCTTTGTGTTCTGACGCTTATTTGACGGGTAGCAACATGGACAGATAGAAACTGACGTACAAATAGGCAGGCAGATACATTGAGACAGATGAAGGATACGATAGAGATATACTTTGAATATATCATATATGCAAAATTTATTATCGCAAATATTTCGCTTTTATTTTATTTTTTTAAACTCATGTTAATTTTAAAAGCGTCAAGGCAACGGATATATCATCCTCACTCCGTAACGTTTCATGGCGTACATGTCTCTAGTCATGCGAGCTATAAATAAGATAATTTTTCTTCTTTGTTTTACCTCGTGTCATTTATGTATGTATACAGAACGTAACAACCTCAACAAAGTAAATTATACTACAAATGAGTCTATTCTTCAGCCCTGTAAAACGAGACCAGCTCTAAAGCGATTACGGCTGTCGGTCGGGGAGAGAAGGAGTGCGGCACGGGCGTGGGCGGAGCGTGGGCGTGGAGTATCCGTTATCCTGTTACGGACGAAACTACGTCGTGTCAGGCGATCTCCCTCACAGGCGACGGGGATGAAGATATCGCTCGATCGACAAAGACTTAAGGCGAATGAATCTGAGAGAAATATTACGGTGTACTGTACGTATACGCTGAAATGCACTGAACATACGGTCGTACTTATCACGTCTTCGAGACATGTATTAAATGGATGGCTGTGCAAGCAACGTGATAGAGTAGCAGATGATGAGTGAATGTGGATGAGCTGTATGTATTGATGCATCTGATTGACTACACTATTGACAACACATCGGGATTGCGTTAGGAATATTTATAAATGCGTATTTCACAAATGCTTTAATTCTGCCTACTAACACAATCAGTC